>APFE031161287.1:0-24254 GCA_000404065.3 Pinus taeda
GCTAATGCAAAAAAGGGCTATTTTTAGGGGCAATGAGCAGGAGATGTCTTAAGGGAATATGAAGCTCATGTTTAGAGGTAAATAAGGCAAGTGGTTTCAAGTCTTGTCACTTCTCACAAGTCCCGGAATGGGTCCTCCAAGATGGCGGAGAGGGGTAACAGGGACGGTGACAAACGGTGACAAATTACTGTGTAACACTCACCATCTCGTTACCCTGGTCATCGAAGCACAAAAGAAATGGGTCAAATCCTATTTCGATCAGTCGGTCTCCCCTCACACTTTCTCTGAGGATGATTTGGTCCTACTATATGACCAGGCTAACGATAAGCTGGGGAAGGCAAGTTTGAACCTATGTCGCAAGGGCCCTATATTGTAAAACACGTTTTTCAGAAAGGACCTATGAGCTTATTGATTATGAAGGAAATCCTCTCGATAAGCCCTAGAATGGGCTTTACCTGAAAAATTACTATGCATAGGACTTCTTGCATGGTTACTTATGTACATTAGTGTGATATTCAATTTTTTATAGCACGGTTTTGTGTGATAGTTTTTAAATAGCTTTCCTATTTACTATGTTTTTCTATGCTTTGTAGATGTCTACGACTCCTCACGTTGGTTTTGTCAATGGTGCTTGCCAAGGTACTCGGAACCTATCATCTGCGGCATGTATTATCTACAACCCTAATAGTGCATTGATTGACCTTCAAGGTATATGTCTAGGACGTACAACCAAAAACATTGCTAAATACAGTGCGGTTATCGAAACGTTATAAGAAGCCATCACTCTAGGCATCATAGAATTGGTTGTCAACCTAGATTTACAACTTGTCGTCCTTCAACTCAACGGGCAATATTCTATTAGGAACCAGTGAATATTACAAATGTATCTACGTATCCATCTATTGGAAAGACATTTTGGTTATATTACATATCATCATATTCCTAGATGCATGAATACATGGATAGATGCATTAGCTAATTATGTGTTGGATAGACATTTACAAAACATGTGAAAGATAAGCAAACCATTTTTACCATAATAGATAGGAAAATACAACATATATATATGTGAGAATGTTTGATACATTAGAACCAAAAAAATAATATGTATGTCTATAACAACATTGGCGACTCGCAAGCCTCGTAACATCTGTGGCACACAGTCCTAAAAAAATATGTAATTAATGGACCTACAAACTACTCAGCATGGTGGTCATGATAGCATGAGACAATTCACGCAACATGACTCAATAATTGGAAAATCCAATCTGAGACTCTCACTGTGTGCTTCTGGTACTGCCAAGGCATGTCTCCTTTCCGAGCATAGTCTGAGATACCATGAGTCAACGCCTTGAGGTTCCTCGTAATCTCCTCCTCATTATCACTCCCTTCCTGATAAGGGGCAACAACATCAATTGGGAGAGGTACGCGCCTGGCTATTGAGGACATCCCAGCTGGCCACTCTGGTCCAACATCTACATAGACAAGAGAAATGTTATAAACATGAATTTACCAAAAACAATTTAAAAACATCAAAATAAAATTTTGTATTTTTTATCTTCATCATCAAATTCCTCCCCATCTTGTAAGGGCATATCTAGGTCTCCATGGAAATAAATGCCGCTATACGGCCAGTCCTCCATGACGATCTTATTTCATCGTAGCCATGAGAAGAATGTTCGTCGGTATGACATATGCTGACCCCCAGTGATCCTAGGTATCAAATGACTCCAGTGGGCCATCTGAGGATTGCATGGCATAGGAGGATCAACCTTAGTCAACTGATATAGGAACAGTGGCACTCATTTTAGGAAGAAAGCCACAAGTACTGATCCAAAGCCAAATTGCTTTAGATTCCTCACCTTGGCCTTGAATAACTGGCGCTTGATGTTCATCTTCATGGCCTCTACCCAGTTGAAGATTGTAGGAGCTATGCAGTCAATAGCATAAAGGAATTTCGACTTGTTAGTCTCATGTTCCGCCTAGGACCCCACCACTGTTGATAGTCAATAGAAGCACCCTCAATTTCAAATCTTGCACACTGGAAATCTCTATCTTCCCACTCTTGGATTTCAGGGCCTCAGGATTTTGTTCAGCAAGCAGGGAAGATATGCTTTCCCCAACCGGATGTGACCCATACACGTTCACTGGCTCACCTCTGTGAGAGAGTCCAGTGATGAAGTAGATATCTGAAGTTGTCAACTCTAGCTCCTGGTCCCCAATGACAAAAATCTTGCGATCGATGTCCCAAAGGCTTATCAAGTATCGAAGCAACTCAGGCTGGGCCCGCATCACTGGTGTAAGGAAGAATTTGAAGAGCCCACAAGTCCTCAAAGCCTCCAGGAAATTTGGGTCGTTTAATACCTAGGTGTCGAAATTTTCATGTTCTCTTTCCTTCCAATCCACCATTTTCGGCAACTTCTCTCCTGCAAAAGCCATTTATTTGAGTCAATCATCAATTTTGGCACATAAAATTCAAGTTTTAACGGTCAGTCCTTGAGAAGCAATGATTTTTCCCTATCGAAGGCACTAACACACTTGTTTTAAAGATAGTTGCACTAGTCATTGTGAATGGTTATGCAAAAACCCTCGACTAGCACAATTCCGTGCCCGGAAATTGCACCAACCGAGGGCAATTTTTTTTTCTCAAAAACCTCCCTTTAAATCCTAAAAAATGGCTAAAAATAGAAATTAATAACATGAAAATGGAGCTCAAGGCTTCGGCTACTTCCTGGAAGTGATGTCTCATTAATTGACCTCCCAGATCTCCCGCAATCTGCTCTAGAAAAACTAGGGCAAAAGTGGGTAAAAAAGCCTTCACTGCAAAGGTAAAAATGGTAAAAATATATTTAATTTTCCCCTTTTTATTCACTTTTCAATGAAAATATCAGGTTTTGTAAGTATTTTTGACCTATTTTACCTCAAGGAATCGGTAATACCCTTTGCCTTACTTGTTCAGGAACAAGTGATGGATGCTCGATGATGGTGATGAGTCACATTTCAGCTCTTTTCTCGACTCGTTAAACTCATATGAAAAGATTGTTGAGTATTTTTCCCTTTTTGACTCATTAAAGAGAATAAAAACGAGGTGTCCACTTTCAACTCTTTTCCAACCCTTTAAAAACGAAAAGATAGCTAAGCCCTTGCCATTTCAAACTCATTAATGGATGCGAAATGCAATGCACCTAGTATAAGTTTACCCCTTTTTCTGGGTGGGAGGCACTATTTACGAAAAAGGTACTCCTTGACTAAAATGGTCAAGCAGTTCTCTCAAGTATTTTTTTCTACCTTTTCGGGCTCGAGAGACACAAACATATGGAAAGGGACCATGTGGAGTTTTTCTTTTACATGTCTTTTTCAAACTCTCTAAACATGAAAAAGATACCAAGTTACACCTTTGTCGTTAAACTATTAAACGACATCGGATTTGTCACCATGATGAACATGAGCTTCTCCTTCCTAGGGCTTGCTAAACTTACTAGGTCTGATCCATCTGAAGGATGAACTTAAAGTGTAAGCATATTATATCCCCTTCAAGCTTGGAATTAAAAAGTAATTGGGGTACTCACCAGAAGTGGTGGGGAAGAATTTGGAAATCTATCAGTCGTGTCGGCGGCTTACTCCTGAACATGACACTCTTTGCTTTGTGCTGGGTTGGGACATCTTCCTCTGCATTGTTGACCTTCCTGGGTTTGGGCCATTCAATTTGCCTTCCATTTGATCTCTATTATGTCATCATGACCACCGATCCCATGGATCCAAAAGCTGCCAAACTTCCAGTTGTATCGTTGATATGTTCAAGAGTTGTCCTTCTACAGCTACACTTACCTTTATTTCTCTGTATCATCCAAAAAACATTTTGCATCCTCTCGTCTCATGTCGCTTATGTGGGATTCATTATGGCCCTCCTTTGACATGGTCGCTTTCCATCGACATTGATTCTTTATCTGGGAATTTGACTAAGAGAATCCTTCAAGTACCTTAGAGCTTGCATGCCCTAATGGCAAGTTCTTCACACTCGACGACAAGTTAACATCATTGGCTTTCGATCTAGTGATTTCGCGGGTGCTCGACTTTAGTTCTTATATTCACATTCCGTGAATTGTGCTGATAGTACCTTGAGAGCCTTTGCCATTATTGGTGGTTTCTCTCGTGCTTGTTAACAATTTTCATCATTGATTGGTAATCAAGTGACTTTCTAGCATGTTCGACATCAACACATTTATTCGCATGCTGGAATCTGTATTTTGAAGGGGTCATGTTGGAGCGGAAGACCCTGGACTTAGATCACAAAATTCCAGGTTTCGAAGCGATTTGACATGGTTATGATGATATGCATCTCTCTATGAGATGGTTGGCTATGACTAGACTATGAGTTATCATATGTGATCCTTCTCATTATTGGATGGCTGTGACCATACCTTGGTTTCATTATGATCCTATTTGACGAATGCCTATGCCCATACCTGGATCCATTTACATTATCATTCTCTGGATGGCTATGTCCATGCCATTCTTCATGTATCATTTGGCAGAGATCTTAGTTTATGTATATGTATCTATACTTGCTTGCAGGTTTTTCGACGACAGACGAGTTCCCCTCACTGATTTCTAAAGCATTTCATCCCTCAACTTTAGCTCGGACTTCACGCTTTAGGGGGCATCTATTACACAACATTTTTCCATTATACCTATACTCCCCATTCCTTGATCCTGGGGGACCTCTACAGTGAACCCTACATGCTTTGCCTTCATGAAGAAACTCCCATTATGTCCCTCTTCATGAGCAGATCATTTCCCTTTTGCACCATTTCCCCTGAAACTTTTGTTTTGCCCAACTTACAAGACCGATGCTAATGACCTTTGTATCCCCCATGCCAATGTGTAGATATTAGAACTATTACCCACAACAATCGGTGTGATTGAGCTGTGTTCCAGTAGCACCGGTCTTGTTATGGAAAGTTTTTTTAAATTAGATCTGAAGCTTCCAGCTCTAGAAGCTCTATAACATAAGTTTGGTAAATGGTTTGGCCGGATGGGGTCGAGGATGACAGTTTGGGCTCCTCTCCCCTATAATGATGGAACTACCTCAAGGGATAAGTCCTTCTCCCATGAGAAGAGGATCCATATCCCATCCATATTTCCTATATAAACCTCCCTTCTTCCCAAGCACAAGCTAGTTAGAGTGTTGGTTGAGTGTGAGTATACTATTTTGATAAGAAAAGCAAGCTATTACTAGTTGTAGCCATCTAGTTGTGTGAGGGAGAAGTGTGTTTAGGTTTGGAGTGAATTATAAACGGAAAATCCTTTAAACTATTGTCGTTTGAAGCCATCATGGAATGCTAGTAGAAGTGTGTAGGAATCTGGTCTTGTCAGAGGAAGACTACAACGCCAGGATGAATGCTTGTAATCTCTCTTTGATATTAATATATGCAACTCTAAATTGATTTCCTACATGTTTTGTAATATTACATATTCGTGTCTTGATGCTTCTTGACTCATAAAGTAGGTTGAATTACAATTTGTTTATTATTATGTTTGTGTGTTGTTGTTGTTTACTTATTTCAGGAACTTGAAGAAGGAAGCAAGAGATTGTTAGAGTGAGCAAGTGAGGAAACCATCAGGTAGGACAAGCAACCAAGAGGTAGGCCCTCTTGAGTGATTCTAACCTAAGGAAATCTTCCATAGAATGTATCTGTTGTAGCCATACCCATTATCGGGCTAGAGGAATTTGTTCATGTCCGCACTTGTAATTTTACTTCACCATAGATTTTATTTACAATTTTAATGTGAACTTGTGTATTCCTCTATTAATATAAATCATGTTATTCTAAATTTTATTTCATAGAAGTACTTACACTATTGATCCAAAATGGATCTTGTTAAGTCAAGTCGAAATTTGCTATATGTTTGAAGTCCAAGATGGACCTAGGTAGAAAAATGTTCTTGACATGTGTAAAATTTTAACATCCCATTTTCTCACGAAATTGGTTCCAAGTCAAAGAGATATACATACTAATTATGGTGGTATCTATGGATTTTCATTTGGCCTCCGTACGAGGGAGAAAATGGTCGTTGAATTTTATGGTGAACAGGTGAAAAGGGGCCTTGTTGGACATGTGGCATTCACGTAGTTCGACAAATGGAAATGGTAAAGTTAATAGGTCAAAGTTCATATCTAGTGCATATCTCCAGGTGAATGGTGACATTCTGGGTTTTGGTTGGTTAAATATTCATATTATAAGTTAAAGCTTGTCATCCTTCAACTCAACGGGCAATATTCTGTTAAGAACCAGTGAATATTACAAATGTATCTATGTATCCATCTATTGGAAAGACATTTTGATTATATTACATATAATCATATTCCTAGACGCATGAATACATTGACAGATGCATTAGCTAATTACGTGTTGGATAGACATTTACAAAACATGTGAAAGATAAGTAAGGCATTTTTACCATAGTAGACAGGAAAATACAACATATATATATGTGAGAATGTTTGATACATCAGAACCAAAAAAATAATATGTATGTCTATAATAACATTGGTGGATCATAGGCCTCATAACATCCGTGGCACGTAGGCCTCAAAAAATATGTAAGTACTGGACCTAGGAACTACTCAGCATGGTGGTCATGATAGCAGAAGACAACTCATGCAACATGACTCATTAATTGGAAAACCCAATCTGAGACTCCAATTGTGTGCCTCTGGTACCACCAAGGCATGTCTCCTATTCCAGCATACTCCGGGATACCATGAGTCAACCCCTTGAGGCTCCTCACGATCTCCTCCTCATTATCGCTCCCTTCCTGAAAAGGGGCAACAACATTGATGGGGAGAGGTATGCGCCTGGCTATTGGGGACATCTCAGCTAGCCACTCTAGTCCAACATCTGCATAGATAAGAGAAATGTTATAAACCTGCATATACCAAAAAAAATTAAAAAAACATCAAAATAAAAAATTTGGTTTTTTACCTTCATCATCGAAGTCCTCCCCATCTTGTAAGGGCATATCTAGGTCTCCACAGAAATTAGTGCCACTGTTTGGCCAGTCCTCCACGATGATCGTATGTCATCGTAGCCATGAGAAGAATGTTGGTTGGTATGAAATATGCTGACCCCTAGTGATCCTGGGCATCAAACGGCTCCAGTGGGCCATCCGTGAATTGTGTGGCACAGGAGGATCAACCTCAGTCAATTGATATTGGAACAATGGCACTTGTTCCAGGAAGAAAGTCACAAGTACTAATCCGAAGCCAAATTGCTTCAGATTCCTCACCTTGGCCTTGAACAATTGGTGCTTGATGTTCATCTTCATGGCCTCTACCTAGTTGAAGACTATAGGAGATGTGCAGTCAATAGCATAAAGGAACTTCGACTTGTTAGTCTCATGTTCCACCTGGGACCCCACCACTCTATTGATAGTCAACAGAAGCACCCTCAGTTTTAGATCCCACACACTGGAAATCTCTATATTCCCACTCTTGGATTTCAAGGCCTCAAGATAATGTTCAGAAAGCAGGGAAGATATGCTTTCCCTGATTGGATGTGACACATACATGTTCACTAGCTCACCTCTGTGAGACAGTCTAGTGATGAAGTAGATATCTGAAGTTGTCAACTCCAGCTCCTGGTCCCCAATGACAAAAATCTCACGATTGATGTCCCAAAGGCCTATCAAGTATCGAAGCAACTTGGGCTAGGCCCTCATCACTGGTGTAAGGAAGAATTTGAGGAACCTGTAAGCCCTCAAAGCCTCCAGGAAATTTGGATCATTCAATACCTTGGTGTCGAAATCTTCATGTTCTCTTTCCTTCCAATCCACCATTTTCGACAACTTCTCTTCTGCAAAAGCCATTTATTTGAGTCAATCATCAATTTTGGCACATAAAATTCATGTTTTAACGGTTAGTCCTTGAGAAACAATGATTTTTTCCTATCCACAGCGCCAATGCACTTTTTTAAAGATAGTCGCACTATTCGGTGTGAATGGTTATGAAAAAACCCTTGGCCAACATGATTCCATGCCCAGAAATCGCGCCGACCGAGGGCAAATTTTTTTCTCAAAAACCTCCCTAAAAATCCTAACAAAAAGGCTAAAAACAGAAATGAATAACATGAAAATGGAGCTCAGGTCTTCGGCTGCTTCCTAGAACTGATGTCTCATTGATTGACCTCCCAGATATCCCGCAATCTGCTTCGCAAAAACCAGGGCAAAGTGGGTAAAAAAGTCTTCACTACAAGGTAAAATGGTAAATGGTAAAAATATATTTACTTTTCCCCTTTTTATTCATTCTTTCATGAAAATAGCAGGTTTTATAAGTATTTTTGACCTATTTTACCTCAAGGAATCGATAATACCCTTTGCCCTACTTGTTCAGCAACAGGTGATGGATGCTCGACGATGGTGATGAGTCACATTTCAGTGCTTTTCTCGACTTGTTAAAATCATATGAAAATATTATTGAGTATTTTTCCCTTTTTGACTCGTTAAAGAGAATAAAAATGAGGGTTCCGCTTTCAACTCGTTTCCGACCCTTTAAAAATGAAAAGATAGCCAAACCCTTGTCATTTCAAACTCGTTAATGGATGTGAAACTTCATGCGCCCAGTATAAGTTTACCCCTTTTTTGGGTTGGGAGGCACTATTTACGAAAAAGGTACTCCTTGACTAAAATGGTCAAGCAATTCTCTCAAGTATTGTTTTCTACCTTTTCGCGCTCCAGAGACACAAATGTACAGAAAGGGACCATGTAGAGTTTATCTTTTACGTGTCTTTTTCAAACTCTCTAAACATGAAAAAGATACCAGTTACACCTTTGTCGTTAAACTTTTAAATGACAGTAGATTTGTCACCATGATGAACACGAGCTTCTCCTTCCTAAGCCTTGCTAAACTTACTACGTCTGATTCATTCGAAGGATGAACTTATAGTGCAAGTATATTCTATCCCCTTCAAGCGTACGATTAAAAAATAATTGGCGTACTCGCCAGAAGTGGTGGGGGGAAATTTGGAAATCTATCAGTCGTGTCAGTGACTTACTCCTGAACATTACACTCTTTGCTTCATGTTGGGTTGAGACATCCTCCTTTACATCGTTGACCTTCCTGGGTTTGGGCCATTCAATTTGCCTTCCATTTGATCTCTGTTATGTCATCATGACCATCGATTCCATGGATCCAAAAGTTGCCAAAATTCCAGTTGTATCATCGATATGTTCAAGAGTTTTCCTTCTACAGTTACACTTACCTCTGTTTCTCTGTATCATCCAAAAAACATTTTGCATCCTCCCATCTCACGTTGATGATGTGAAATTCATTATGGCCCTCCTTTGACACAGTCTCTTTCTATCGACATCGACTCTTTATCTGGAAATTTGAACGAGAGACTCCCTTCAAGTACCTTAGAGCTTGCATGCCCTAATGGAAAGTTCTTCACACTCAACAACAAGTTCACATCATTGGCTTTTGATCGAGAGATTTCATGAGTGTTTGAATTTAGTTCCTGTATTCACATTATGTGAATTGTGCTGATAGTACCTTGAGGGCCATTGCCATTATTGATGGTTTCTCTCATGCTTGTTAACAGTTTTCATCATTGACTAGTAATCAAGTGACTTTCTAGCATGTTTGATATCAACACATCTATTCGCATGCTAGAATTTGTACTTTGATCAAGTCGTGTTGGAGCACAGGGCCCTGGACATAGATCACAAAAGTCCAAGTTGCGAAGTGATCTGAAATGGTTATGATGATATGCATCTCTCTATGAGATGGTTGGCTACGAGCAGACTATGAGTTGTCATATGTGATCCTTCTCATTATTGGATGGTTATGACCATACCTTGGTTTTGTTATGATCCTCTTTAACGAATGCCTACGCCCATACTTGGATCCATTTACATGATAATTCTCTAGATGGTTGCGTCCATGCCATGCTTCATGTATCATTTGATAGAGATCTCAGTTTATGTATATGTATTTGTACTTGCTTGCAGGTTTTTTGATGGCAGACCAGTTCCCCGCATTGATTTCTAAAGAATTTCATCCCTCAACTTTGACTCGGCCTTCACGCTTTAGGGGGCATCTATTACACAACATTTTGCCATTATCCCTATACTCCCCATTCCTTGATCCTGGAGGACCTCTACAGTGAACCTCACATGCTTTGCCTTCATGAAGAAACTCCCATTATGTCCCTCTTCATGAGCAGATCATTTCCTTTTTGCACCATTTCCCGTGAAACTTTTGGTTCGCCCAATTTACAAGATCGATGCTAATGACCTTTGTATCCCCCATGGAAATGTGAATAGATTAGCACTATTCGCATCGACGATCGGTGCAACTGAGCTGTGTTCCAATTACCCCAGCCCTATTATGGAAAGTTTTTTTTTTTAAAATTAGATCCGAAGCTTCCAGCTCTAGAAGCTTTGTAACAGAAGTTTGGTAAATGGTTTGGCCGGATGGGGTCTGAATGACAGTTTGGGCTCCTTTGCCCTATAATGATGGAACTAATTCAAGGGATAAGTCCTTCTCCCATGAGAAGAGGATCCATATCCCATCCATATTTCCTATATAAACCTCCCTTCTTCCCAAGCACAAGCTAGTTAGAGTGTTGGTTGAGTGTGAGTATACTATTTTGATTAGAAAAGCAAGATATTACTAGTTGTAGCCATCTAGTTGTGTGAGGGAGAACTGTGTTTGGGTTTGGAGTGAATTATATAGGGAAAATCCTTTAAACTATTGTCGTTTGAAGCCATCATGGAATGTTAGCAAAAGTGTGTAAGAATCTGGTCTTATCAAAGCAAGACTGCCACGCCAAGATGAATGCTTGTAATCTCTCTTTGATATTAATATATGCAACTATAAATTGATTTCCTACATGTTTTGTAATATTACATATTCGTGTCTTGATGCTTCTTGACTCATAAAGTAAGTTGAATTGCAATTTGTCTATTATTATGTTTGTGTGTTGTTGTTGTTTACTTATTTTAGGAACTTGAAGAAGGAAGCAAGAGATTGTTGGAGAAAGCAAGTGAGGACACCATCAGGTAGCACAAGCGACCAAGAGGTAGGCCCTCTTGATTGATTCTAACCTAAGGAAATCTTCCATAGAATGTATCTGTTGTGGCCAGACCCGTTATCGGGCTAGAGGAATTTGTTCATGTCTGCCCTTATAATTTTACTTCACCACAGATTGTCTTTACAATTGTAATGTGAACTTGTGTATTCCTTGATTAATATAAATGATGTTATTCTAAATTTTATTTCATAGAAGTACTTATACTATTGATCCAAAATGGATCTTGTTAAGTCAAGTCAAAATTTGCTATATGTTTGAAGTCTAAGATGGACCTAGGTAGAAAAATTGTTCTTGACATGTATAGAATTTTAACATCCCATTTTCTCGCGAAATCTGTGCCAAGTCGAAGAGATAGACGTACTAATTCTATTGGTATCTATAGATTCGCATTTGGCCTCCGTACGATGGAGAAAATGGTCATTGAATTTTATGGTGAACAGATGAAAAGGGGCCTTGCTGGACATGTGGCGTTCACATAGTTCGACAAATGGCAATGGTAAAGTTAAGAGGTCAAAGTTCATCTCTGGTGCATATCTCGAGGTGAATGGTGACATTTTGGGTTTTGTTTGGTTAAAGATTCATATTATAAGTCATGGGTGCATTAATAAGTTTGTGGCACAGCTACAAACCTATGGTTTGTAAACCATATGACATACCATATATGAAATTAAAGGTGCACATTCTTCTTAATGCTAAAACATGCTAAAGGTTCAAACTATGTGTGAAAACCATGGTGGGCGCAAGCAATAGCTACGTTATGCAAACCATTTAACTATATTGTAGGTGGGCGCAAAGACTTACGTTATCAAACCATGGTGGCAGAATATGTAATGAACCTATGGGGAATATGCAATATGGCGGAGTAAATCAAAACCTATGGAAAAAGGTTATAAACTATGGTGTAGAATTATAACAAAGTATAAACACGTTCATACATGGTGGATCCCAGTCTAGTCACATGGCACAAAGGTCGAGGCACATGGTGGTGGAGTTAATGGCCATGACCGCCAGAGGATGTGAGTTAACTTTCCAACAAAGCATCAAAGATGTGGTGTCAAACCATATTGCAAGCATATATGTTAAATTCTGATGGCAAATATATATTAAAACAAAAAATATGGCTTTTATACATTGTGGAGGTGGAAACCATGTGGTCTGGTGATATTGCATGACAAGGATGACAATGTGTAATATGTGGTTCAATCAACATGTCAGAGCAGTTTGAGACCACCAGGGTTAGATGCCACGGGTCTATGGTTTTATAGATCATCGAGTATGCGGTTACAACAAGTGTTATTTGGCGTGGAGATGTGGCACATGGCACGAAGATGCAGGCATAGTTAAAACAACATTGTTGAGTTGTTGCCATGACCACCGGAGGTTGTGAACGTGGAGTACTGAGTCAGCATTTCCATGGGATATGTCATCAAATCATCGGGAATAGGTAAGGAGTAGCTTCAATTCACGTGGAAAATGATGTATGACTATGTGGCATGGGGTCACTGCCGAAAGCAGTTCACATGGCCACAGGTTGTCATAACTTAATCGCCACACAGACCAGAGCTGAGTTACGATATGGTCTTTCATCGAGTTATATAATAAAACTTTGGATTATGATTGTAATAAAAGCCATCGGTTCAATCTATATGCACCATGAATAAACCATAGGATAATACATTACATCAATGCACAAAGGATATTGTATTCAGTCCAGCCTTTGTAAACCATATGCATTATATGGTTAGACCATACTAAAATGAAATGCGCCAAAGTTAATAATTGTTATAACTATAGCGCTATGTGTAATTTTGTTATTGCACCGAGTATAGGTTTGTCCACCTAATTAGAACAACTTGCCATGTATATCTCGATAGGTTCGAACATGGAACCTAGCCCAGGTATTATAAAAGGATTACCATTGCACCACTGCAGAGGGGGAGTTGAACAATGAGCTCCATAACAGAGTCCTATTGGTGCTTGTAGTGTTCATTTGAGGATATCTTGGTCCTCCTTGGGCCTTTTTACTGATGGAGATAGGCGTTGGAAAGATGAGATATAGGCCTCCTTTCTGATAGCCAGCAACAGTGCCTGTGTGCACAGTTCATATGGAATAAACTCTATGTAAAGAAGGATTTCAAAGCCATTTCAGAGGCAAGCAGTTGTCAAGTTAGTTTTTGCCTTTATAGAAGCATCCGAAAGATGATTTAGAAACTTGAAGAGCTGAAACAGGGGTTTTGACACATTCTGGATTCAATGACAGTGGTTGTTCATCAACAATAGCAGTGAAGTCTGTAGAAGTCTGTACCTGAATTGCATCTCACTCAGACAAGTGGAGACAAGGTAAATAATCAATGTATTGATCAAACTCGAATTCTCAATTTTAGTAGAGGTCAAACTCATTCTTAGAGACTCTATGTTTTTGTTATAAATGATAAGTCCTTTGTAGAATGTCAAGTGAAATTGCAAGAGTTCTGTAAATGAGAGCATTTCCATATTGGGGAAATAGCCACAACTATATCAACAATTTTGATGTACTTCTTCTTATTTAGTGGAATACGAGTGGCCTAGCCTTTTAGAGCAGGGCCCGGAGAAGTAACCTAAGAGGGGTGAACTCCGTCAACAATCTCGATGTCTTTCTATTTGACATTGCATGCTTATGTGTGTCATGTCATTTTTGCATAACTTGTTTAGATGTATTAAATTACTGTTGTCAAAGGCCCATTTAACACTTGCCAAGTGTCATGAAGCGATCTAATTCTGCAATTTCAGATCAACTATAGTTTTATTTTGTAACGTAAGTTAGTACATAAAGCTCCCTACCTGGTTTACATTGTGAATTCAATTATTTCTTAGTTAGATTATCTAATTAGATAATTTTTATTTCTATTTATATGTAAATTAATATTTTAATTCTCTGTAATTTTATTTCTTGAACTTTTATACATTCTTTATTGCAAAAGTGTGGATTCCCTATAGAGGTTAGGCACTAAAGTTTGACGAATAAAAGTGTTTTTTAAGGAACTGCAAAACTATTTGATTCTTATGCAAAACAAAGTATTGTGATGAGAGATCATAGAATTATTTTGTAAATGTAATCTTAGTGATCATGCAAGCATGTAGCATTTTACTTTCTTCCTAATTGAAGTTTAACTTTCAAGTGTAAAGTGTGGATTCCCCCTACAAAAGTTAGGCATTGAAGGTTGAAGAATGAAAGTGCTTCTTAATTAATCATAGAATCATTTTATGACAAACAAATGAATATGATTAGAGTTCACAAAGCTGTCTTGAAAACATGAGCTCATTGATCCAACAAATCTTTGTATCCCTCTAATTTTCAGTTTGATAATTCATTTTATTGCCAATGCATGCCTTAGAGCATTAGATTGTAAAAGCTCTTTCATAGCTTGAGAATCATTTGTTTACTAGTTCCACACATACAATGTTGGTGTTTAAAAGTTTATGACCATAGATTGACACTTAAATATAATGGAGTTTAAGTAGCTAACTTTCTTAACAATAACTTTCTCAAACTAAAGGAGGTTGTATACAATCAATTTTGAGCAACCTCCTCAAATCAAAATAGGTTACTATAATGTAAAGTTCCTCAAATTTGATGTGGAATCTAGGAACCTTCTCAAAATTTAACATTAAGGGGTGACACGAAATTGATTTTAAATATCCTTCTCAAAAATCAATTTTGAACAACCTCCTTAAACACATTTAATGTGGATAAACTTTTGAAAATCTAGGAAACTCTTCAAATTTGAGGATAGAATCTTAATATGAGGCATGTTTGTCATAATAAACACATTTTAATTGAGAGAAAAATACAAAAAGACTCATTCTTCCTATCGATTTAAAAAAAGCTCAAGAATTTTACACAATCTTCTCAAAACTGAGGAAAATTTCTATAGTATACCTATCATATATTATGAGATATATTATCATAATGTAATAAATAAATATCATGTGAGGATCGTTATATAGTTAATAAATAAAACATATTAATGATTACATTATATAATGCATATTGTTATATAATAATATTTGTTTATTATATTATAATCATAAATCTAATAAGATATATCAAGTATATTACACTTTTATAGAGAATAAAAAAATGACCAATAGTTAAGAACATGTGATTTTTCCTAGAAAGACAAGGATTCAAATATAAAGGTCTTTTCCATAAACAAGTGTGTGATACAACATATTTGGTTCCAAACTTGGCTATGGCTTTAAAATTAAATTATTATTATTATTATTTGTTACCTTTTTAATTAAAGAAAAACTATGAAAATTGTAAAACTAAATTTTCCTTTAATTGAATAGAGTTATGTTGTTAAACTTAAGTGTATAATTTTGAGTATTTAAGATAATGAATTATATATATATATATATATAATTATAGAGAGAGAAGAGAGAGAGAGAGAGAGAGAGAGAGAGTTGTTAGGAAATATAGAAAAGAGTATTCTCTATGATAAAATAGTTTAAATATTCACTAGTATAGGTTCATTTTAACCCGAAATAAGTGTGGAGAGGGATTAAATCCCTTATGTGCTAATTTCGGGTAGTGTACCTTTTTTCATTTTTTAAATTGCATCTTTTTTAATGTATAAATCTAATAAATGCCTTGAAAATCTGGTTGAGCACTTGGATTATGTAGAGTGCACAACTTAAACTTACAATCCCAACAAATTTTTACTACATTTCAAATGATTGAAAACTATACCCCAAAGGAGCCAACATGTAGAATAGTAAGACTAATTAAAATGTTTTAACCATTTTTATTGATATATTTTATTTAAAACTCATTTATTTATTATTTATTGTTTTTAAATGCCACATTAATTTTATATTAAGAATTGAACAAATGGCATATGTCACTTTTATTATTCTTATTAAGAAATAACTAGTTTTTTCTTTATTTCAATTATTTATTTTCTTTATACATTTAAATAATTTACCGAAACCTTATATTGAAATATCTTTGTGAAGTATAATAATTGTATATCTTGCACACTCAATGAAATATTTGTACGACGTCTTTTGAGGTGTAATGTTAATAATAAATCGAGTTAGCATAGTGAGAATGAGAATATATATATATATAACGAAATGGATATATTCACTTTTATTTTTAATTATAGTTATAGTTGGCATTTCTTTATTTAAAAAATATTTTATTTTTTGTCTGAAAGGTACATGTGTCAACTCTATGTGGTTCATTAGCATAATACTATTATTTTTTACTTTTAATTACTTTTATCCTTTTCAAGTTTGATATAGAGTTATATTATTTCACATGAACATTGAAATACTTTATTGATGATGGAGAGTAAAAATGAAATATTCTTACACATCTTTTGAGTAGTAATAATGCATTTAATTAACTATATATATATATATATATATTATATATTATATATATATATTTATATATATATATATATATATATATATATATATATATAGTTTTTAATTATGGTAAACATTTAAAAAATATTGATTTTGTTTAAAAAGTGAAGTAAAAGTTTAACATTAAACACATTACGCATCTATCTATTAACTTTCTAAAATATTGGAATGAAAAATTATAAAAATTTAACATTGGAACTTTTTATTTTTAAATTTCAAATATATAAATTTAGATAAAAAATTTTAAAATAATGATTAAAATATAATAATAATTAATTCTATAAATAATACTAATGTTATTCTTAAAATATGATTTTTCCATAAATCTAAACTAATCATTCTTTAAATTTTAATATTTAATTTTATAGATTTTCGCATATAAAAAAGATTTTTGTTAAAATTTCTAAAATAATTATTAACATATTAATAATAATAATTAATTTATAAATAATCATTAATTTTAAATAAAAAATTCCAAACAAATATTATTTTTTTACCCAAAATTACAGCGTGTTAAACATTTGGCTATGCGGTTATTGTTTTGCACGTGCTAGGACACGGGGGACGTTGTAGCTCCTTAGGTTGAATTGAATTCTCTATATTGAGTTTTCCACTGGACGGCGCGGAGACAATGACAGATAAGGTCTTCTGACCATAAGCAATTCCGAGGAAGACGGAGAAGTGGGCCAAAACAGCGAGTAATTTTAGGAATCTGCAACCCGGATAAGGGTTGCCGAAAGATAGAAACAGAGCACTGGAAAACTCAGCAGGGCTAAAAAAAAAACTACAACAATATGAATCATAAATTATAAAATAATAACACTGAGTTAAAATACTACAACAATATGAATCATAAATTATAAAATAATAACACTGAGTTAAAATAGAATAGTAATTAAAAGATTGCTTAAATAATAACACTGAGTTAAAAGATTGGTTTAATAAATAGTAATTAAAAGAATGCTTAAATCTAAATTTGAACACAACGGTCCAAAAACGCAAGCATAAAACTCAGGAATGCCCTAAGTCATTATATACTGCGCACCTCATGAATGAAGAAGGAGAGGGATGGGTGATTTTGATGAATGAAGAATGAGAGGAGGAAATTCTCATATCAAGAGGAGGTGGGGATGGTATTCCAATCCGAAAACAAGAGCAGGGTGATCGAGTGGATTGATTATTCATGGAGAGGGTAATTTGTTTGTCTATCTCTCTATTTGATTAATTTGTTTGTCTATTTCTCTGTTTGGTTAACAAATGGTTTTCTCTGCTCAATTTACAGGTTAATCATCCTGGGTATTCTATCTCTCTCAAGCATTGTGTCTTTGTCTGTCTTATGGAGCGCTCCATAAATGTTTTGTTCTGTGTAGTGTTGTATGCATCAATGTCCTGTGTTGTGTTGTGGTTGTGTCTTGTGTAATGTTTGTTTTGTGTGTCTGTTAATTGAGAGAGAAAGTCCATGCCAAGGAGAGTATGCATCACTTGTTGAAGGGCCAATTTGATCAACCAATGATGCATCAAGAGTGAGTTGTACTCATGCCAATATTTTCTTGGATTATTTTATAATTCATTTTGGGCCTGGGCCTGTTTCTTTTTCTGATCATGAGTTGGAATTTTATGTACAGGAGCTGGAGTAGCATTTCCGGTGCTTTTGTAGCAGAGAATGAGGATTTTCCAGCACTTTCTCAATAGCCTCTGAAAAATTCCTAAGAAGCATGGTTAGTATGTTCTCCTCTGTTTCATGGTTTGTGTTTATTTCTAAGTCTGAGACGGAGGATAGCCTGTTGTTTATGTTTGCTTCCCAGCTGCACCCAAGAGTTTCTCCTGTAATTTCTAGTTGTTTATGTTTGCTACCCAGCTGCACCCAAGAGTTTCTCCTCTCATTTTTCCACACCAACTCTGCCTCATCCTTGCCTTAAATGATTTCTTTCTATTTCGTTTCGAGCTAGGATTTTTGGTGTTCAAACTATTTAGTTCTTCCTTCAAGCAATAACCCTTTGAATTTAATACCCTGAACTTTGACCATTGGTGTATCACCTGGTACAACCCCTGTTCTGCATCATTGATACTCATCACCTGTTCATCGATGTGTTTCCAAGTCCTCATCGATGTGTTGAAAGCCGATATAGTAGTCAATGAAAGCAGGGTGAAATTCCTTTCCTTTTCATGGCGTTTTCTCCACACTCGTGCTGGTCTCGTCTTCTTATTATTGTTATTTATGATGCATGCGTTAAAAAAATCTGTCAACAACCTGTGTGGCATTTTCCTCCACTTATCCCTAGTACCATAATACAACTTACATTGCAATCGGCATTAAATCACATCTCAACTCTTGTTATATAAATTCTACTTAGGGTTTATATAAATTCTACTTAGGGTTCCAACAGAGAGTAGCACTGCCTCTAAAACTTCTTCCCGTCCCGTCCCTGGCACGACTTTTCATTGTATACCTAAACGTGTACGGTTGTGTTCTGTTGGATTGGAAGTTTCCAGAGTCACTTATAACTTCATAGGCGAATAGGGGTCTCGTTTTGTCGATCAGTTGTACTTTATTACGTTAATTAAGCAGATTATCGGCCTGTCTGTGTTCCAGAATTTAATTTATTTAGCAGATTATAGGGTTGTCTATGTTCCAGAATTTTAATTTATTTACCGGATTGAGATAAATCGACGATAGGGATTTATTTAACCTTTAGCGAACATGTTATTTGTATGAGGCACAGGTCTCACATGAGAGGAGCCTCCGAACCTGACACTTGGGTATGAAGTTATAGGTTCATCATCTTTCATAAATAGCATAGCCCCGTGCCCAATACATGAGTACCAATGGGTCTCGTTTTGTCGATCAGTTGTACTTTATTACGTTAATTAAGCAGATTATCGGCCTGTCTGTGTTCTAGAATTTAATTTATTTAGCAGATTATAGGGTTGTCTATGTTCCAGAATTTTAATTTATTTACCGGATTGAGATAAATCGACGATAGGGATTTATTTAACCTTTAGCGAACATGTTATTTATATGAGGCACAGGTCTCACATGAGAGGAGCCTCCAAACCTGACACTTGGGTATGAAGTTATAGGTTCATCATCTTTCATAAATAGCATAGCCCCGTGCCCAATACATGAGTACCAATTAGCCCCATAGGAAACCTAGAAACTAACAATTATAACGCCCAGGGCAGCCAAGAGTTGCCACGGACATAATTGGTCGACTAATCCAAGAGGAGTTGCCATGGATGGTACCAGCAACAGTTGTAATTAAACCAAATTTTAGTTTATCCACCTGTTATTAATTTTAGTTTATCCTTTCTATCTTTGTTCTTTTTTCACCTCAAACCCAAACCCATTTATTAATTTTAGTTTATTATTGCATTATAGTTTGAGGTGTACGCCTATCACATTTCATGTGGTTGTTCAACATGAAGAATACAATATTTAACCCGCATCATTACTCGTAAGTCATCATTACTCTGGATAGAAACTATCGCGCATGGTAAGTCATTACTATGGACCCTTTAGTCTTGCACACGCGTAGTCCCCAGAATGTCATGATGACTACCTAAAACAATCATACAATTTGACAACCGTCTTCCTTTTCTTCTCTCTTATTAATTACATTACCATGTTTTCTCTTTCAACTTTTTTATTATTAAATTTCCAATTCAACATTTAGTTTACTTTAAGTAGTTTTATTAATTATATATCACGATATTTTTCTCTTTCTCTTTCCATGGTTAATTTTTATTAAATTTCCTGAGAGAAATATATTTATTAAAAATTTACGTGGTCCATTAATAAACATATATTTATTCATTACATTATTTATTATTTTATTTTATATTTTAATTTAAGGAACTATATAACAGAATTTCAAAAATAAACATGTATTTAGTCACCATGTTATTCATTATTTTATTTTATATTTTAATTTGAGAAAAATATATAACAAACAATGGTTGACAATTTTATTTACTAAATAAAATTTTATTAATAAGAGTATGTTCTTGTTATATTGAAGTTAAAAGTTATTAAATATGTTTTTTTGATTTACTTTTAATATGTAATGGTTATATTTAATTGTTATTATATTAAACATATAAATTATATCATACTCGTATTACTTTACATAATAATATTGTATTCATATTTTTTTCTAAATATTTTTTTTATCCATTTTTTGTTGGTATCTATATATCTATTATATATATATTATCTATATATATATATATAATATATTATATATATATATATATATATATATAATATGGATTTTTTTTTTATCAACTATGCATTTAATTATATTACAAGTTGTTAGGAAAGCTTTGTATATTAACAATATCATTTCACTGTTGTATGTTGCAGAAAATTTATCAATACCAAAGTTGTTCTGGGTGGCTCGAAGACATCATCTATTTTTATGTTTTGTAATGTTGTAATTATAATTTTTCTTATATATTATGTTTAGATAGGCCCATCAAAGAATGTACATGAACAGAAACTACCATTAATAATATGAGTAGGCTTTTTTTTTGTTGGAGGGGGAATTCAACCCCTCCAAAAGGCTCATAGGAAGGTTAAACAGTAACCCTCCTTTGAGTTGTGTTCCTTGTGCTCATGGTTTTCATGATCTTTAGTTTATAGTATATCCTTTTATTATAATAATAATAATAATAATTTATAAACATGTTTTAAGCATCTTCCAACATACACACAAATGGAAAAACCACTTTTATTCACATAAATCATGTAACATTTTTTCAATGTTTTAAACGTCTTCCCCACATACACACCAATACCAAGGTCACTCTTATATTTCACATAAATAACTCAAATTTTTTTCAATGTTCTAAACAACTTCCTCACACACACAAATGGAAAAACCAATCTTATTGACATAAATTATACAACATTTATAACCTAAATTTATTTATATTCTTTAATTTCTATATTTTTTTTGTTTTGTTTTTTTTTTACGACTTTGAATTGGCTTTGATTTTTTTATTTGTTTAGTTATACATTTTTATTATAAGTATGTTATTAGGATATTTATATTTATATTTTTTTTTCCTTCTTTTATAATATTACTGATATTTTATAAATTTAATTTAAATATTTTAATATTTATTTAAGTGTGTTTGTAAATATTTAAAAAAAGTTTTTTTATTATAAATTTACATAATATTAAATCATTTGTCTATTGGTTTTATTATTTTATAATATAATTAAATATTATATTTTTGAAGGCATATATAATATATATATATATATATATATATATATATATATCTGGGTTATAATGTATGCTTTGGATTCTTTATTTTGTATGTATATGAATGTATTATTTTCAGAATATATGAAATGAGAGTGTTTGCATTACTTGTATGTACTTCTTTGGGGTGTTTATTCTTCTATATATGTTTATGAATGTCTCATTTTGCATGTTTTTGAGTATTCTTTCCATTGTTTATTTGTATGTATATGTGTGTATTCTTTGAGTATGCCTTGAGTGTTAGAATGGTGGTTTCATTGTTTGCATGTATATACATTTATTTATTTTGAAGAGTTGCTTGTATTATCTTGAGTGTTTTTTAGTATTCCTTCATTATTTGCTTTGTGTGTGTATTCTTTGAGTATTCTTGTGTATGGATATTGTTTATTTGTATGTGTATGAATGTATTATTTGTTGTATTTGTATGAGTATTATTCACTTGTATTCTAGATATGTGCATGAATGTGTTCCTTGCTTTATTTGCATGTGTCTTGTTTACTTTTATTCTTTGCATGTATACGAATATGTTCTTTATGTGTACATAAATCTATTCTTTGCTACATTTATATGTCTCTTGTTTACTTGTATCTGTATGAATGTCTTCTTTAACTCCGTATGAATCTATTCTTTTCTACATTTGTAAGTGTCTTGTTTACTTGTATTCCTTGTATGTGCATGAATGTATTATTCATATGTGTATGAATCTATTCTTTGCTACACTTCTATGTGCCTTGCATAATTGTTGTTTTCTTTGTATGTATGTGTCTTGTTTACTTGTATTACTTGTATGTGTATCAATGTATTCTACATGTGTGTATGAATCTATTCTTTGCTACACTTGTATGTGCCTTGCATAATTGTTTTCTATGTATGTCTGTGTTTTGTTTACTTGTATTCCTTGTATGTGTATGAATGTATTCTTAATGTGTGTTTGAATCTATTCTTTGCTACACTTGTATGTGCCTTCAATAATTGTTTTCATTGTATGTGTGTGTCTTGTTTACTTGTATTCCTTGTGTGTGTATGAATGTATTCTTCATGTGTGTATGAATCTATTCTTTGCTACACTTGTATGTGCCTTGCATAATTGTTTCATTTGTATGTGTGTGTCTTGTTTACTTGTACTCCTTGTATGTGTATGAATGTATTCTTCATGTGTGTATGAATCTAATCTTTGCTACACTTGTATGTGCCTTGCATAATTGTTGTTTTCTTTGTATGTATGTGTCCTGTTTATTTGTATTCCTTGTATCTGTATGAATGTATTCTACATGTGTGTATGAATCTATTCTTTTCTACACTTGTATGTGCCTTGGATAATTGTTTTCTATCTATGTATGTGTCTTGTTTACTTGTATTCCTTGTATGTGTATGAATGTATTCTTCATGTGTGTACGGATCTATTTCTTGCTACATGTGTATGTGCCTTCCATAATTGTTTTATTTGTATGTGTGTGTCTTGTTTACTTGTATTCCTTGTATGTGTATCAATGTATTCTTCATGTGTGTTTGAATCTATTCTTTGCTACACTTTTATGTTCATTGAATAATTGTTTTCATTGTATGTATGTGTCGTGTTTACTTGTATTCCTTGTATGTGTATGAATGTATTCTTCATGTGTGTATGAATCTATTGTTTGCTACACTTGTATGTGCCTTGCATAATTGTTTTCTTTGTATGTGTGTGTCTTGTTTACTTGTACTCCTTGTATGTGTATGACTGTATTCTTCAAGTGTGTATGAATCTATTCTTTGCTACACTTGTATGTGCCTTGCATAATTGTTTTCTTTGTATGTGTGTGTCGTGTTTACTTGTATTCCTTGTATATGTATGAATGTATTCTTCATGTGTGCATCAATCTATTATTTGATACACTTATATGTGTCTTGCATAATTGTTTTCTTTGTATGTGAGTGTCTTGTTTACTTGTATTCCTTGTATGTGTGTGTCTTGTTTACTTGTATTCCATGTATGTGTATGAGTGTATTCTTCATGTGTGTAGGAATCTATTCCTTGCTACTCTTGTATGTGCCTTGCGTAATTGTTTTCTTTGTATTTGTGTATCTTGTTTACTTGTATGTGTATGATTGTATTCTTCATATGTGTAGGAATCTATTCTTTGCTACACTTGTATTCCTTGTATGTGTATGAATGTATTCTTCATGTGTGTATGAATCTATTGTTTGCTACACTTGTATGTACCTTGCATAATTGTTTTCTTTGTATGTGTGTGTCTTGTTTACTCGTATAACTTATATGTGTATGAATGTATTCTTCATGTGTGTATGAATCTATTTTTTGCTACACTTGTATGTGCCTTGCATAATTGTTTTTTTGTATGTGTGTGTCTTGTTTACTTGTATGCCTTGTGTGGGTATGAATGTATTCTTTGCTACAACATAATTGTATTCTTTATGTGTGTATGAATCTATTCTTTATGTACCTATGAATCTTTCTTTGCTATATTTGTAT
>APFE031161291.1:0-26174 GCA_000404065.3 Pinus taeda
AGTAGTGTATCATCTATCACCCTACCAAGTCGTTTGGGGCACATATAAATATTCATATTCTAAATATATTATAAATGGCAATTGTAATCGAGTTATTTCCAATTCTTGCAAATAACATGTTAAATTGATAACTTTAAAGAGTACAGTACAACCTTAAATCTCTTATAAATGGAAGTTGTAATTGCGTTATTTCCCATTCTTGCAAATAACTTTAAACATTACTATGGTACAACCTTAAACGTTATTACAGGTTTTATATTTAAAAATTATGAATATCATCTTTAAATGGTAAGCTACACACTTCACTGTAACACACTTAACTATCCTTACAGTGATAGCTATTCGTTCAATTGGGATTCCAAATTATTCTTTTCAGCATCCCACAAATGCGCGTCTTCTTCAATTTCCCTAAGCAGAGGCTGAGTCTTTGCATTGGAATCATTCAAGTTGGATTGCAAATCACTATTTTCGGTTCTATACTGCAGTAGAACCCTCTCATTTTGAACCCTTTCATCCTGCATTTGAGCTATTGTCGTGATATTCTCATTCAGCTGGGCCTTCAAGGACTCCCTTTCATCCTGCATTTGAGCTATTGTCGTGATATTCTCATTCAGCTGGGCCTTCAAGGACTCTACTTCAGCACTCAGCGCTCTATTTTTCTGACAGAGCAATCCGCCTTCACTAGCCATTGAATCAATTTTCGTTTGTAGATCTGCAGCATTGCCTTGCAATTCTTGCTTTTCAGAATCCCACAAATGTCTTTCATCTTCAAGTTTTTCATGTAATTCCCGAGTCCTTTGCTTGGATTCGTTCAATTGGGATTCCAAATTATTCTTTTCAGCATCCCACAAATGCGTGTCTTCTTCAATTTTCCTGAGCAGATCCTGAGCCTTTTCCTTGGAATCATTCAAGCTGGATTGAAAATTAACATTTTCTGTTCTATACTGTTGTAGAACCCTCTCATTTTGAACGCTTTCCTCTTGCATTTGAGCTATTGTCGAGATATTCTCATTCAACTGGGTCTTCAAGGACTCTACTTCAGCACTCAGCGCTATATTTTTCTGACAGAGCAATGCACCTTCACTAGCCATAGAATCAATCTTCGTTTGCATCTCTGCAGCATTGCCTTGCAATTCTTGCATTTCAGAATCCCACAAAGTTCTGTCATCTTCAAGTTTTTTAACTAGTTCCCCAGTCCTTTCCTTTTCCACTTCCCAAGCTTTACGTGCTTCATTAAATTCTGCAGATATGACCTTGATTTTATTTGTCATCTGCAGAACACTACTTTCCAGAGTTTGCTTCTCAGAAAACACTGCTCTGCACTCCTTTTCCCTCTCAGAAATTTCTCTTGTGAACCTCTCCTCGACTTCCTGCAATTGTTGCGAAGCTTTAGAAATCCCACCCTTGTATTCCTCGTCCCTCTTTGCCAGCTGTTGTCTGAATTTCTTATCAATTTCCATCAACCGGTCACTGAGTTGTTCCCCAATTTTAACTTCTTGTATGAATTGATTATCTATCTTTGACTCGAAATTTGTTGAGGCCGCTTGAAGAATATGAATCTGGGATTCCATTTCCTCTACCTTGTTTGAGAAACAGGCCTTCAAATCCTGTCGCGAGGTATTGATATCTTGAATAAGCCTTTCATTAAGCTCCCGCAACTTGGACATTTTATCTTCACATCTTTTGCAGGGGGGCTGCGAGATTTGATCATCTTTGTCTTTGTCCTTATCCTCTGTGCACTGGAATCTCTTCTTTTCATCTTTGCCGTTGTCGTTGCAGGGCTGGAAGGAAGATGATGAGTTCATACTATTTTTTCTCCTTAACCTGCTGCCTTTGCCCATTTCGATCGGTGTTCAACAACTAACTACAACCAGAAGCACCTGTCACAAACACAAACAAAAGTAGCACGTTAAAGAGCAGGGGACTTAAATAGCAGATCGAAGAATATAATGTGAAACTATTGAAATTCAGACAACGCAGCCAAACTAATGCAATGCATCTGAAATATAGAATTGGTGGACATAAATACCTCTACTCGCTACTCGTGTGCAAGTGAATATAATGAATGCACCGCTGCTTCCACTTGGGCAGAGCCTGCTAATTTCTTTCTGAAACAACTCAGAGAGCAAATGCTATTTGTGAGCTTCGCGTGCTGTCCCTTCTTCAGAGCTGGTGTGATGAATGAATGAATGAATAGAATAGGTGCAAGATGGTTTGTAAATAAATACTCATCGATGGCAACGCGGTGCATAAAGATGTGGTTTCATCGCCGACTCTTCAAAACAGGAATTTTAATTGAAACCGTCGGAGTCAGCCATATGACATTTTAGTTTTTTTGTTTTAGTTGGTGTGGGAAAGGCGCCCGCCGACCAAAGAGCTTGGGGGCGGGGCGTAATTCCCCTGAACCCCCGCAACAAAGGCGTAACGCTGGGTTTGGTTTTGGCGGGTGCGGGGACGGGGACGGGGACGGGGACGGGGCTTTGTCGTAATTCTTCAGAGCCCCAACAACTAAGGCTATTAATCCAATCCCTAAAGCAACCACTAGCTTGTCTTCTGCAAGTCTTATCTTCTTTTTCTTCTTCTCTCTCAGCTAATATAATCCATCCCAATGTGCCTAACCATACACTTGACACAACCACAAAACTCCTTGCACTTTTGGTAAATATCTTAGCACTTCTTACCTAATGCTTAGGCATCGACACTTTTGAGATGTCTTATTTTTTACATGGGATTTTCCATGCACCTATAAGCCACTTCATCCTATGGTGGACCCAAGTGCCCACATATCCAACTTGCTTCCCTTGGTGGCATATACACCATTCATCCATGTCTAATAAGTGTGCATAGCAATGTGCCCAAGTGCACCCAATCCATTTGTCCAAGTAATCTCAAGTTGGTCAAGTCCATCTATTTGGCTCATCTGGGTCCATCCATCTAACTCATCTTGATTCATCTATTCAACTCATCCTAATCAACTCAATTTGCACAACTATATTTAGACCTATCAGAGTCCATTTGATTATGCCCAAGTGCACCCACCAATGCATCTTATGGATGTGTGTATGATGACATATGCAAAATGAGTGCATCCCATTATTATGATTCATGGTTATATGTACCCAAAGTCAATTTAGCCCATAACAACCTTCTATGCCTTCTCTGCGCCTTCTTTATCCAAGTTATTTACCAAGCTTCTCTTGGTCTTCCTTATTAATGTAATCTACCATTTTCCGTGTGTACCCTATATATATTTATTAGCGTTTGACTCATCCATGGTGCACTTTACTAATGGACCAATGCACCCAAAACTAACTTGTCTAAATCAACAACATTCAATTATGTCCACCCATTTCAATCAATAAGTACTAAAGTGACCATATAGTAGAGGCATCAAAAGTCATTCAAGGTGAGGGACTCACATCCTCCATTATGAAAAGATAGTTGTCCTTAGAAACATCCTCAAAAACTTGTTGTCCTCAAGCTACTATCCAGACCCATGCATCCATATGCAATCAATTCATCCAATTTCTTTACATTGTTCAAGCTAGAATTGTCATGCAACTACCCTCCATTTGATTCTTTCCTTTGGACAAGTGCCTTTTCCTAACTTCTACCAACAATCGCTGTTGGATGTCTTATTGTTGCAGTTGAAATATAAGTCCAACAATGACGTATTTTAGTACTATTGTTGTAATTGGCCTTCATTAAAAACATCATCAAAATGTCCCAGTGTTGCACCATCCAAACCTACTAATGCATCAATACTTTGATTAATGTGCCATGACTCTGTACATTATACTCCCTCATGACTATTGCAACCCCAACATCTACAATTCATCTCACGAGAATGCACTTCTTCATGCTCCAAATGATCACTTCTTGTGACACTTCAGTGTACTTGTACAACTCTACTATACCAAAACAAAGTCACCGACCTTACCTTCAACCGCCAAGTCATCTCCTACAACCTAGCATTCTAAGTTCTTCATTGAAGCTGACACCCTTTCTTGGTTCCCTTAGCATCCACTACCAACTCATAGGAAATGGATCACACCAAGATCTATATTCAATAATAACTGTAGATCACCATCATAGCCACTACCCTAAAATGCTCCTACAATTTGTGCAAGGTTCCCAAAGTCAGATGAGTGAATTGAAAGACTTGTGTTCCTCTTGTTTAAGTGAGGCATGCCCACACTAATACTTCTATCACTTTTTACCAATGATCCCTTGATCTTTAGGCCATATTGGCAATCATCCTCAAACTTCCCAAGGAGCACTTTGTCTCATCCTAGGTTCCCATATACAAAGGGGAGGAAGCATATTCCTCATCAACTCAGTTTTATTTCTTGGTTGCACTGTCTAAGTTGAATTCATGTGTTATCTTGGTCCAATCCTTCATTTTCTTCATTTTTCCAATCATAACTAAACTACCTTTCTCCTCCAAGTAATTTTTCTTTGGCACTATTATTGTGGTCGCACAAAGAAATGTCTTCACCTCTTCCTCATGTTGTCAAGTTTCCTCCTACATCTCAAAAAGATTTCCAAGGCATTGATGTATTAGTGCCTCCTTACCTTATCCTTTATAATGAACAATAATATACCCAACCTAGTTTCAATGTGGAGATGAACATGGCTTGTTTCCATTACAAATTTGATATTTCTAACAGAACAATTCCTACTTTATCTTTCATTTCACCAAGCTTAACACTTCTACAAGTTCCTTAGGCTCTATTACCTATGCCTATGCAACAAACCACTTATGGCATCAATCAATTGATGGAAGATGGTAGGTAACTACTAAGCACACCTTTGATAGTAATAAAAAGGTTCGACCCCATATCCACTATGGTATTTACCCTAGCAAATCAGTGTCCCTAACTTCCTTCCAACAACATGCCCAAAATTGCTATCAAGGAACCTAGAACATCCAACATTATCCTTCAACAATATTGTACTTCGGATACTCCCAAGCCTCTTGGATTTGCCTTCAAAATCGTTCGTACTTGGAGTTCTTCCATCTTACTACTTCTTCCTCAGAGGAAATTCCATTATCAAATGATTTTGGTAACAAAGGAAACAAATGATAGTCTTACCTCTAGATATTGGTAATTCAAGTAACCACAGTAACTTCCTTGTAATGAGTTTGTAACCTTGGAAACATTCCTTCTAAATAATCCTACTATAGATAACATCCAAGTTTCTACTTGGTTTATCAAAGTTTAAATTTTTGAATCCATAACTAATCATTTGTACTAATTTGGTCTAACTTCTCCACATATGCTTGGTACAAGTGATAAATCTTGTAGTCTAAACGTTCTAATTATGTGGCCATAACTTCCATGTTGATCTTCCATTACCCTTCTTCTGCACTATCCAATTCACACATAGGCATGTCCAAAGAAATTTCTTTGAAACCACTTGCAACAATAGTGACAATGGTGAAGAGAACCAAAATGTCACCAAGTTAGCTCTGAAACCACCCATTGTCATAGTGATAATAGTGAAGAGAACAAAAAATATACTCTTATACCTCTTGTCATGAACCTAGACACTACCCAAATTTATCTTTGCAAACTTGAGTTTGAGCCAAGTTTGTCAAGTCACCTCTCACAAGCTAGAATTCTAACTTCTTCATTGAAATTAACACCCTTTCTTGGTTCCCTTAGCCTCCACTACCAAATCCTAAGAAATGGATCACGCTAAGCTCTATATTCAAGAATAAAATTGTACATGGCCATCATAGCCACTACCCTAAAATGCTCCAACTGTTGGGCATTAGATAATCTATCACTCCTCGTGTGTTTCATGACATGTGCTTAACTGCCTCTTAATGATGATTCCATCAATTTTGGGGATTTTTCTGTTTAATAACACCTACGAATTTTGGTGGAACGACAATCATGATTCCAATAAGTGGTATCAGAGACAAAGGTCTCAAGTTCAAAAACCCCTGGCTTGCACTGGGGGGATATTTTTGGGCATTGAATAATACATATATCCTCACGTGTTTCACGACAAGTGCTTAACTACCTTTTCAGGATCTGTTAACACTGGAGATATGTTTGTTTACTAAAACCTATGGGTTTTGGTGTAACAAAAATCATGACTTGAACACCAACAATTTGTCCAAATTTTCCAAAGTTAGATGAGAAAATTGAAAGAATCTTGTACCTCCTCCTTAAGAAAGGCATGTCCACACTGATACTTCTATCACTTTCTCCAAATGATCAACAAGATTTCCAAGGGACTCATGCACTAGCACCTTCTTGCATCATCCTTTCAATTGAATAATAAGATACCTAGCCTAGCTTCAATTTGGAGAATATCATGGCCTATTTCCATCACAATTTTTATATTTCTAATTAAAAAACTCCTCCTTTGTCTTTCCTTTCACCAAAATTAGCACTTTTATGAGTTCCTTAGGCTCTATTGCTAACCCCTATGCAACAAAACACTTATGACATTATTAAATGAATGAAATATGGTAGGTGGTTGTTAAACACACCTCCAATAGTTGTAAAAGGATCTACCCATATCCATTATGGTATTCATCCTAGAAAATTACTTTTCCTAGCTTCCTTGTAAGAACATTTCCAAACTTGTTGTCAAGGAACCTAGAACATCTAACATTGTCTTGTTTAAATTTATTTGATGCAATGCATTTTGTTTTAATATATTTTGAAAAGTTGACGAAGAGAGAAACATGAACAGGTCTCGATGAATGACAGGAAGTTGTAAGGGGGAATTGAGAAGTTTCTCGTCTTACCCGAAATTTAATGCTAATTTCGCTTGTCCCTATAAGTGATGATAGTTGAACGACCAAATTCCAACAATTATGAGAAAGAATGAGTCATATAGAACTTCTCTAGAGGTACGGGTAATATACTAATGTTGAAACTTATAAATTAACCATATAGACCATCTATGGACCCCAAAATATCATTTAAAGAATTTAGTTGGGGGAGAGAGCGCAAATGAGCAGTGGTTGTTGATAATCGTTGTGTGGCTGTGAACATAGAGAAAAGATAAATGTCTATGAACCAAAGACAAACTTTGAAAAGAGAAACATGGACTGACGTGGGTTTAAACATTGTGACTCTAAATATAAAGTAACAAAAACCCATTTGAGACATAATAAACCATGTGGAACTGGGAATTAGTTGTTTTGTTTAATAAGCTCAATGTTGAAGTCTTCAACCTGATTGGAAGAGATAAAAATTGCTAAATAACTTGTCTGAACTTAAGCACAAAAGACATTGAAAACTGTGATGCACCAAGGAGTTGTAGCATTAGAGAAGGACTCCTTCTATTGTGGAAACACTATGAATGATGACAAGCCTCAACTTATTAGGTTGAAAGACAATATACTAATTTCTCTATATGAAGAAGAGTTTCCTTCATGTTTTCTAACCTGTCATAAACCTTGTTAAACCTAAGTGAGTCTTCCTCTTGTGGCATGTGATCTATCTCGGGGGTGGCCAATTGCAAGAAAGTTATAGCTTAGTTGAGGCCATGGGAAGTTGGAGAGTCTCTCTCCCTTTAGTTTCTAGCAAAGCTTAAAGTGACAGAAATAAGTATATGTATTTATCTTTAATTAAATGGATTTATTTGTTCAAATATTCATGAAGGTTGTCATTGTGGGTTGTTGAGTATGCATGAATGATGAGATTGGAGTATTGTTTAATTTTTTTTGATTACCATCTATGATTACTTATGAGAATGAGCTCTATACACAAAGTTTTAATTAAAATATTTTGGTTGTAATAGTTTTGAATTATATTTTGTTCTGAATAGAAACCAAAGGTTTACTTAAGTTCTAAGGCTCTTATGTGAATGACCTTACTAGTCAAGATGTGGGTTGGAACAATTATGTTGCATCCTTGTTTGATGATGAGAATACTTAATGGTTTTCCCTGATTGGGGACCTTGGAAATGTGTTGAAGTACCTTGGTTTATAAAGCTCTTGAATATATTTTACTAATATGTTGTTAAGGAGTTATGGGGACATTGTTTCCTTAAGAGATAAGCTAGAATAATTGCCTCTCTATTTGTAACTTTTTGGAGATTCAAGTATGAAGTTGAAACCCCAAAAGAGTGAGGAGAACCTCATTCAATTGGGTGAAGTAGTGGATTTGGTTGTTGGGCCTCTCTTTGACTTATTTTGAGACACAACGTGTTTGTGGGTAGAGTTTTGGATTTCTAATCAGGCTTTTGAACATTTATGTATCTTCATAAGTCTTCTAGTAAAGTATATTCCCTATCGAGATTACTTTCAACCCTATGAAGTAGGACTAGTTTCTTAGTATAAGTTTGTTGGTTTGGAAATTTTTGGATTGACATTTTTTAGCCCGACCCTCGCTCATATGGTGTAAGGAGAGATATGACCCTGGGTTTAGTAGAAATACATTTAGTAGAGATATTCCCCATATAAAGTATCCTCACATTGAACATTGCAATATATGTCAACGGAGGGGGGCATACTACTATTTCCTAATAATATTTAAATAAATATATGGAACCTTCCATAATTAAGCAATAAGAGAGAAACACATATGTTGATTAACTTCAATGTCACCTTGATTCAAGTAGGATCCTTTCTTTGCGAGCTCATCATCTTTTGGACTTAATTTCCTATAAAAATGATAGAAGTCCACCCATTCAAATTTTGGGATTATGGAAACAATACTTCGGAATAGAGTCGAAGAATTAGGACTTATTATCATCTTAGCTTTTGTGAACTGGGAAATGACTAGCATAGAGTCCCAAAAGAAATTAACTTTAGCAATTTTGAGTTCTATGGATGTCTCCAATCTTTTACAAAGAGCAAGGAATTATGCATGATTGTTTGTTGTTGTTCCAAGACCCCATGTTAAATGGGAAACCATTTTTTCATCAGGGCCAAAGATGACCCCCCCCTCCCAACTCCAACCTTCTATGGACTTCCTTGAGATTCCCCGTTAAAGAATAAAGAAAAGGAATCTTCCCTTTGTCTCCACTTCTTAAATTCTTATTGATCCAATCTTATGCAAGGGGTCTTGTTGAAATTAGGGCGAAGTTGAGGTTTTGCCACAAGAGGAGGATTTTGAATAGGTCTGATACAAATACACTCTTATTGATTTAAAGCTTTGATTTCATTTGGATTATAATCCCTAGTTGTAATAGCCTCGAGAAGAAAGGAGAGAGCTTTAGAGGTAGCTTTTTGAGAAGATGGTTTTTCATTCTTGAAAATAGCCTTGTTCTTCAAAATAATCTAGATTGTCCACAACAAAAATTTTGGGAGGCTTTCCCAACATCGAATTGGTCAAGAAAAGGAATTCTTACTCCAAGGGTAGTGGTTTTTTCAATTTACGAGCATTTATTCCCATGAACTAGGAATGGAAGCAATGCTAGAAATCAGACCAAAGGCTATACACCAAGATTCCAAAGTGAAGGGACAAAGAAAAAAAATATGAGTGATGTTTTATTCCTCATTGTTGCATAATGCACACCTTGACGAACAAAAAATAGTTCTCTTCTTAAGGTTTTCAGTGGTTTGAATTTTTGCGTGGACAAGAGATAGGAAAAATGTTTTGACCATTGGGATGTTATCCTTGCTCCATATTTTGGTCCACAATCAACTCGAGGTATGATGGGGAATGTGTTTTATGAGAATAGAATAACCCATCTTAACAAAATATTTTAAAGTGGAACTTTTGGTCCATGTGCAATGATCCTTGAATTGATTTGAAATGGAGCCATGAATTTTAATAAATGGATCAACCTATTCAAACTAGGGACCAAATGAGGGAGAACCGATTTTATCCAACTTCTCTAAAGGCCTTGTTCGTCCCACACAAAAATATATTTTAGTTTCCTATACCCTTTCATTTGCATCCATTGCCTTATTTCTCCAAATTATTCAACTCTTTCGAGTGGCCCCAAAGAAGAGAATTTATTAGACTAAATATTGATCTGTACTTCATTTCCAGTGCACCAACATAGATGCTCTGTGACAATGGGGGTTGCTTACTTACATAGGGTCTAAATTTTATATCCTAGACCCATCGAAGAGGCCGACTCCACTATGAGCAGGCAATTCCTATTCAAGTAATTTTGAATAGAATTGGTCTTCCACGATTCTTTGGATTCTGTTATTGTTAGTAATCTCCAGAAAATTTTAGCCCCAAGAGATAGATTCAACTATAAAGGATATCTTACAACTGATCCTCCATTGCTTTTGGGGAGTCAAACAATGTTCCATTGGACAAGATGAAATTTATTTTCGTTATTCCTCCCCTTTCCTTAGCAATTTGCGAATGAGAATGCTTATCTGGGATAACATTGATTTAGGGGCAAGTAGACCAGAGCATAGATAGATTAGAAGGGAGGACAAAACATATTTTATAAGAGTCACCCAACCAACTATTGTGAGCCACTGAGCACCCCATGCTTGAATTTTAGTTTTAAAAAATTTCAATATATTAGCCCAAAAATCAAGATTGGAGGAGCTTAAGGAGGGATCCCAAGGTATTTGAAAAAATGCCATTCAGTTAGCAAGGAAAATTCAATAACTTGAGTAATTTCTTGTAGAATATGGGGTGGGAAATTTCATCCATAAAGCTAACTTTTTTCTTTTTAAAGAGGGCTCCAGATAGGTCTAAATATTTATCAAGAATCCTCATGAAATGGACATAAATTTGCTTGGATGAACCTCCCATAAGGAGAGTGTCATCCCCTAATTGGGAATGGTATACTCTTTAATATTTTCAGCAATGCAAAGACCTTTTAATCTTCCTTCAGCCATAGAGATTTTAAATTTCGATTGAGACTTCCAGCCACTAGGATGTAAGGAAGAGGAGAGGGGGGGAATCCTTAACGAAGGCCTCTAGTCACCAAGAAAAAACAAAAGGGATTATCATTGACTAAATGGGTGATCCAAATTCCATTGATGCATGCCTTAATCCATCTAATAAACTCTCCACAAAAACCAAGTTTTTGGAAGATCAAATAGAGAAAGGAATAGTGAACACGATCAAAATAATTTTCTATGTCCAACTTTATGATCATGCCAGGTTCACCATTTTTTTGGTTAGAGTGGATACCTTCTTGGACAAGGATTACATTGTCTAAAATTTGTCTATTCTTGAGAAACCCCCCTTGATTTTCATAGATGATTTTTGGAATGAGAATTTTAAGTCTATTAGCAATGATTTTATTACATATTTTTTAAGAAGAGTTGCATAGAGAGATGGGTCTAAATCTAGTAAAGGACGAGGGTTTGGTTTCCTTGGGAAAAAAGAGAAAGGAAGGAGGAGTTTCTGCTTCCTCCCAACTTTCCTTTACTTCTTGTTGAATTCATCATTCTCATGATATATTTTTTGATGACATCCCAAAAGGACCAGTAAAAGAAAATATAAAAACCATATGGAACAAGTGCTTTGTTAGGATCTAGGGACCATATAACATCAATGACTTCTTCCTCTTCATTTGACTTCATGAGATGGGAGTTTTATAATTAGGAAACAGATGAGGACATGCCAAAAATAAAATAATCAACCACTATAGGATCATTCTCTTGGTGTTTTGAGTATAATTTTTTGAATAATGAATGATCTTATTGTTTTATTTTGGGGAAGGTAAGTATTTTTTACTTACCTTTCGAAATAATTTCTTTGACCCGATTTATAGTTTCTGTGTTCATTTCCTATTTGTGGAAGAAGGAGGTATTGCAATCTCCTATCTTCAACAAGAGGCATCTATATTTCAAATGTCAAAACTCTTCCTCCTACCTGCTCAGAGAGAATATATGAATGCTTATTTTCCTTTGCAAATTATTCTTTGTTTACCTTACCTTACCCGAAGAGCCCAAGCTTTCTTGATTATGTGTTAGGCCCCCTCTTTTAGAAACCAAGTTGGATTATAATGAAAGGGAATAGGCCCCAAGTCCTTCGGGGGGTCAAGAATTAGCTCTATTGGGCGGTGGTCCAATTCACCTCTTTCCAAAATGGAAGAAGAGAATTCAATACCCTTGACAAGCCAATTACTATGTAATAGAAATCGATCAAGCCTTGCCACAATGTGTCCTATTGCACTACTTCTATTCGATCACATGAATTTTCCTTTTCTCAAGGAAACATCCAATAATTCCTAATGATTAATAAAATATTCCATTTTTTTGCAGAATAGATCTTGAATAATAGAGCGTCCTTGCTTCTCTGAAGAGAGAAGAATAATGTCAAAATTCCTATCAATAATGCATTCTTTGTGCCATTATTATTCCTTTGACTTAATAAGAATTCCCAAAATTCTCCCTTTTTGTTATAAGAGGTGAGAGCATAAATATTGATGTAAGAATAAACTTCTTTGGAGAAATGTCCTCAAGTTGAGTTGCAATCCATAACTTTGACTTGATGCTATGTATTATCCTAAGACTAGAGGCCAATGAAAAGATACATAAACAATAAGAAGATCCACTAGATCTTTGAGCTTCTTGGTGCTTTTATTCCAAAAATTTTCTTGACTGGAATAACATCTCTTCTTCCACCAACTTGGTCTCTTAAAGGAGTAAGACCAGAGGCATTTCCTTTTTTATTAAATCCTTTATTTCCTAGGACTTAAAGGAGTTTCCAAAACCCGTGATAATCCATGAAAGTACTTTCTTTTAGCTTTTGAGGTAGATGAATTACCTCCTTCAGATCTGGTGTTGCCTTGTTCTTTGTTGCTTACATTTTTTAATATCTTAGTGACTTGGGATTAATTTACCAGTTTGATGTTTTGCTCTCCTTCAACCTTCCTTGCTTCCTTATTTTAGGGCCTTCATTTTGTCTTGAGGCTCTTCATCTCTAGACTAGATGAATCACTATTCCATTTCAACTTCTTTTGGGCACTTCTAGTAAGAGCCTTGTTGATTTCATCTTTATTTTATTGAGGCTCAACATTCTGTTGTTTAGGAGTTTCCCCTTTTCCATCAAAGTGGGCTTGTGTCATCTGATGTGAAAGATCTTGAGAGGGACTAACCAAGGTAGAATCATTGATTTGGTTATCCATTTTTGGGTCATCCACAAGTTCTCCTCGATAATATTTTCCTCATTGTATGTTGTCAGCACCAGAGTTTTAGACTCACCTTAGGAAAAAAAACATTGAAAATACTTACTGAAGATGAAATGATATATTCCTTTCATGCATTGGAACTTTTAGAACCAATTTTGAATTTGTTTCCATCACATTATAGAGTATGCCATTTCTCCTCATGAGTGAAAGTAAGGCCTTCACCAGAATGAGCCTTATTTTTCTTATAGTTCAGGGAAAAACATTGCCCATAATCATGATTTTTTTTTATTTAAACGATATTTGTTTGTAGTATAATGCCTGGACTACGCTGCACTACCTTTGTGAAAGAATGGTCTCTGAAGGAATTCCTTGCTTTAAATAAATCTCGAAATAGATGTTCACATAAGAGAATTGTTATCCCTTTGTCTCCGCTCTATCTAGGTAATGACCTACACCATTTCCAATTACTTTGAGACATTTGTCACTCCAACATGAGACGGGAAAATGTGGGAGTTTAACCCACATAGGGACAAATTTTGGGAAAGAATCTTGTACCTCCTCCTTAAGAAAGGCATGTCCACACTGGTACTTCTATCACTTTCTCCAAATGATCCCTTGATATTTAGGTTATCCTGGAAATCATCCTCAAACTTCCCAAGGAGAACTTTGTCTCATCCTAAGTTCCCATATACAAATGTGAGGAAGAATATTCCCATCAACTTGGTTTTCTTTTTTGGTTACATAATCTAGGTTGAATGCATGTGTTCTCTTGGTCTTGTTAGCACTCAAACTAGCAGGGGTCCTAAACGAGAATCCTAGAGGGACAAAGATGGAGACTTATCCCACTATCACCTCATCTAAGGCTCCCTACTCTTTATGGAATTTCACCAATGGGAGGATACCTAGTGTATCCTGAATCACTTGTGAAGGATGGATGAACAATTGATCCAGGTGGCTCTAGACAAGATCAGATTCAGAAGTGACTTCATAATAGCTCAAAAATCAAAGTCATCGGATTGACGTGAAACCAGAACCATATCGTAGTGCTCGTCACCTTGATTCCAATAGTGTGAACAACACTCAAATCCATGTTCATATGCTCCAGATGTTCACAATCAAAGTTTTGGTTAAACTTAGCTAAGTGGTAGGCTTAATGAGGCTACAAATTGAACGGGAACCGATGCACGAAATTTGGCTCTGGAGAATGGGATAATTTGTAGGATGGTTAATTTTCTTATGACCCCTTAAATTCGACAAAATTGAAAATGGATAATAAGGTTAGAGAACCGAAAAATATTAAAATATTAGGGGTGGTGGGTTGCCACCCCTGCCACCACCGTTGGAGGATATTACAACATATATTAACAAAATTCTAAGTTTGGGTCGACGGGTCACCACCCCCACCGAACCCCGGTCATATCAAAAACGATTATACATATATAATGGTGTTGGGTAGGCCGCCCACCGACGGGCCTGGCCTACACCCCTCCATTTGGTGCCAAGTTAATGGAGGCAACGGGGTTTGAACATGCCCGACTAGTGTGACTGACCCACCACCCGGGCACCTCCACTATAATCCAAAACAAAAATGGTGGTAATATATATAACGAGCTGACGATTAAAACAAATTTCTACTGGTAAAAACAAACCCGTGTCAATTTGGAATTCCATTAAAACAATATGCCATGGGTGGGGGTCGGCGGGGTTGGAACCCCCAACCTCCCCACCTCCAATGCTATGCCTTAACCAACATGCCAAGGTTGACGACTTTGTAAATTTCATCACTCGTCTACTATATGAACTCACCATTTCATAGTTGCTAGGCGAAGGCTGGAATTGGGAAGATGAAACCTCAAACTAGGGTGGAACCATGATTTGCAGAGGGTGTGGAACCCTGAACTAGGAGAATATTAAGATGTTGAAAAGATTTCCTTGAAGACCAGAGATGCCAGTGTTTGATTTTGACAAGTGGATAGTCATTTTTGCACATTTTCTCACCAGCAGTCCAACTGTGGAGTCTATTTCCCCATCTAAGTAGCAGAAATGCAGGTGCCCAACAACACATAATCTTTGAGGAATCTTATGGAATGTAAAAGATTCCCTTGGAGGCTGATTTTTTCCAGTGTTGGAATGATGCCAACTTTATAGTCATTTTTCATAGAATTTCGCAGGGAGCACAATGGTGTGCTTAAAATTTTCATCCTAACTGTGGCTTTTTCAGCCATCTTCGGGAAGGAACCTTTGGGGGAATCTTCAAGATGCCCAAGGGTCTAGAATTTGATGGTGTCAGAAAGGGGAACAGTTTATAGTCGTTTGACACGATTTTACACTAGGAATTCAATGGTGATGTCTGTTTCAGCAGCTAAGCTTTGCATTTTTCAGCCATCCCCGAGAGTGGAGGTAAATGATGTAGTTATGTCATGCTTTTCTTCTAACTTGCTGAGATGATGTTTATGTTTTTGAGATTCATGATTACTATTATGTTGAGGGATACTTGTATGCCACATCATGTGAGATTTTATTAGCTTGTCATGCTGAAGGAATTCCCATTTGAGTGAGAGTTACTGTAGGGAGAACATCTCGTGGAGAGACATGCCACTCTTATTGAGGGAATTTTCCCATATGAGTGAGAGTTCCTAAGAACGTCTTGTGGAGAGAAATGCCACTCTGGTTGAGGGTATTCATCCTTGTAATGACAAAGAACATACCATGTACATCATCAACATTTGTAGCATTAATGAAGCGACCTCCTCACTCTTGACACTAGGGCCTGAAGATGTAACCCAAACTGGGTGAACTTCATTATCAAAATTTTCGAAAAATTCCCCTTTTCAAGAACCTATAATATTGTTTCCCACCTTGTGCGCAACATCTACGGGTAGCAACTGTCAACTAGTCTTTTCACTTGATTTCTTTACTTCTACTACCTGAACCAACAAATCTAGCTTTCCTCTATCCTCCTCCTGAAGTCTTTGTTGTGCATGTTGAACATATTCCTTCATTTATCTGTATTTCTTCTTCAATGTCCAATGTTGTCTATAGATGTTCTTTAATTTCTTATGTAGAGGAAGGGATCTGCTCAACATGTATTTGGAATCATCCATGGCTGGATGATAGATGTCCATAAGATCACTCCATCTTTACCTGGCCTCTCCATCTTGCTGCTTGATCTTAGAAATTTCATCTCTAGCCTCTTTTAATTACTTATTGATTCTCATGAAGGTGAACTTCCCTTGATCCTCCTTCTCCTCTTGTATTTTCTTCCCTTCTTGGATTTGTAACTTTTTATATGAGGATCTTGTAACCCTATTGTTGGTATCTTCGCCTTCTTAACCTCTTCCTTGATTTCCTTTACTTTGCCCTTGGATTTGACAGCACCTGATGTGGCTTAAACCATAGGTAGGTCTTCATTAGGTTCATTTTTTTTTCCTAAGATGGTCTTCTTTATTTTCCTATTTTCTTTTTGATGTTGGGCTATAACTAAATGAGCTTCTCTTAACTGTTTATCTAACTCCTTGACTTGATTGTCTTTCTCATCCATAGAACTTGTTTGTGCTTGAATTTCCTTAGGTTCAATAAGCTCTTCAACTGGCATCTCCATTGGTAACCTTTTGACAACTACCTTTGTGAGTGGCTTTCTTGGCACTGGAATCTCCACTCCCTTTGGCAAGAATTCTAGATTTTTTTCCCTTTTTCTTTGGTGATTTCTCAACTCTTGATGAATGTCTTTTCTTGATAGAACTCTTTAGGGGTGAATAAGTAGTCTTAGTGGTGGATGAAGGAGTATCCCTATGGCTTGATGGACTTCTGACAGATTGCACTGTAAACGTGGATGAGGTTAGAAAATCCTAGCATATGTGTCTCTTTTTATGTAGCTTTTCTAATATAAAGAATTTTATCAGTGAAAAATGAAATAATCGTCAACCATGCCCTTATTCATCCTTACTCTCTTAGTCATCTTGCCTAAACTCCCGAAGAGGAAAAAGGGTAGTTTTAAGGTCTTTTTACTTGTGAAATGCACGATGATCCTGGAGTGATATTGATAGACCTTGGTGAATCTTCCTTCACATGTGAATTACCTCTGAATTACCTTGAGAAGCCGACTATAATGTTTCAATAAATAGTCACTAGGCACAACAACACCAAACTCTTTGTTTTTATACTCTGGTTTCATGAAATCCTTATAATTATCCAACTATAGAGGCATTCCTTTGAACCATTTCTCCCTCTCCAAAGGTATTTTTGTGGCTGATGCTATGGTGGCTTTTGTCACAATGAATTTCAATTTACCAACTTTTACTTCATCTTCATCAAAATTTAGGGCAAATTCTTTGGTCACCTCCTTATTATACCCCTGTATCCTTTCACAGAATTTGACATAACCTGTTTGATCAAAGTCTACCCTAACGGTAGGGTTTGAGTTGATAAGTGAGAGATATTGTGGTTTAAACATCACAATCTATCCTCCCTTTGTCCTCCTCTTCTTCTCTGGAGTTTTCATTGGTAAAAACAAGACTCTGAAAATAAAAAAAAAACTTTGAGCTAGGGGTTGTTATTTTATCAAGGTTGGGGCTTCAAGATAGGGTTGAAAATGATTCTCAAACCTTAATGACTAAAACAATGCAAAGAGACCAAAACTTTTGAGTGGTAATGAAAGAGATGAAGATGCTCTATTTTGGCCTGTGCGTAGCACCCTAAATGTAGCAATAGAGAGTAAGACACTTTAATTGACCAAATGGCAGGCTCAAGATGCCTCCAAACTTCCTAAGACCTCTGAAAATTTCAAATAAATTTATGTAAGGTTGGCACACTAAAAATTTCACGATTTCAAGGCTGATGGATAGGTGGAAACGTCATTAGTTTTATGCGCAACACCTGCTATGCGCAATGCTGAGGAAATGAAAGGAAAAGGGCATGGAAGTATGATCAACTCACGTCATAATAAACACGATAAATTCTAATAATTTAACGCAAGCTCCATTGTGTAGAAAAATCAGGGTTTAGAGGTCATTTAGTCGATTAAAAAGGACAAAGCTGGGGTGACTGTGTGTATGTCTAATTCCCGTACACAACACCACTGTGCGCAACATTGTGTAAGTGAGAAAACTTAGGTTTCAAACTCAGTTTTTAAAATTGGAAATTGGTAAATTATTTCAGATTTTAATAGAGAAAAAATCCCCAAATCATCAGACACACCTAGAAACTACGTTTTATGAGGAGAACTAAACCTTTGAGCTATGTGTAGTGTTCCCTTGCATCTTATGCGTAGCGACATAACTAATCTTTTTCATGCCCTTGGAGATGAAATGTTGACAAACTATGAAGGTTGAAGGATGGACTTGCATGAAATTTGATAGATTTGAATAGAAATTCGTTCCTCCTTTGGAAATAATGGTACTTTTAGAAGATAAAAATGTTGAGTGTAGCACAAATAGGATTATGCCATATTTGGTGATGACTATTGCACATTTGCTGATGTCACCCACCATTAACTGTTCTTTAAACCTAATTGACATGACCTAATATGACTCTTATGACAATGACCTCAACATTTTCCCATAATGATATTGTTTCCCCATGATTACTAATTTTAAATGATGACCCCACATGGACCTTACAATTCAAATCAAAACTAATAGATCTCCTTTGACACACATATTTACAATGACTTGACCAATTTAACTCTTTTGCATAAATACCTCTTAGACAATAATACTTGGTGAATTTATAGACTAATAGACACCCAAAATGAATAGTCAGACAAACACACTTTGATCCCTATATTATAGGGCCCTAACATTGGCTCCAATTGGGATGAAAAACTCCCAACGAGGTACCAAGAACACCATAGACTAGTAGCCTTAACTATTGGGCACTTTATTTGAATATTCATAACTAAAAATAACCTAACTGACCATGACTTGACTAACTAAAACTTTATTACATATGGTAGAAACTAATTAGAAACTTAGGGCCTTCACTATGGGCTTTAATCTTTGATGGAATCCACCCACACATGTAGTAGTAAAAATAAATATGATATATACAATCGTGTGTTTAAACCAGCCGAACTTAGGTGAAGTAATACTTGAGTAACTTTCCATTAAGAGGGTCTCCAACAAGTAATTCCCCTGTTAGATATTTTAACATATATGCCTTAGTTCCACAGAAAGCTTCAATTTTATAAAGCCCCTTCCACAAACTATCAAATTTTCCATGTTTTCCCTTTTCTTCATTCTCAACATCCCATTTCAACACAAGGTCATCAATTTGAAAGTTGTCAAATTTTACCCTCCTATCATGAATCCTTTTGATCTTGTCGTGGTGTTGGCTTGAGGGGGTCTCACCCAGGTTCAACGTTAATTAGCCAAACAAATCCCTACACTACTGGCCCTTTCGGCATCAGCCCGCAGAGCACGGACCGAAGTCTCACCCGAAGCAGTATGGGGGGATGCTGGAACCAAGTTTCCTCACCTTGAGATGGTTGTGACATTGTTTAATTCCCTCTATCCCTGCCTTCACGTAGGTTAGTTCACTCTAGGGCTTGCAAGACAATCCCTCTATTCTAGACTTCAATATTCCCCAAAAGGGTACGATTGACCTTCGTGCAGCCCCAACCTCCTGCTCAGGTACTTTCGTGCCACTATGGTAGTGTGTTGTACAGATTCCCCTATTTACTCTAAGTGACTTGCTTATCTTATCAAACAATTGTAGTTAACACCGAGTAAACATATATTCGTAACTGCGTTCTATTATTCAATGTAATTGCGGTCATTTGCGCATCATATAAACACAATAAAGGAAATTCATACATAAAATATCTAGATGAATCAACAGAAAAAAGATAAAGAAATTGTACAATATCTCTCTTTATTAATATCTTCCAAGTGTTTACAAACTCTGTCCACCCTAGGAACACAACTGTAGGGGTCCATGCACTCAGCTGCAGACTTCTACCCTAGGCCTTTGTGCACTCAGCTGCAGAGCCTCTACCTACGCTACAACCCAAGCCTTAGACTTCTTATTTCAGAGCTACGACTCTCTTACATGATCAATCATTCTATGTCCTTTATAAAACTATTTAGAGCTGAGCTCTTTTTATACAATCCCATGGTCCATGGACCATGGGATCTCTTACAACTAAATTTACTTTACAAAACTAAGGGTGGAATACCCTTTATGAAACATAACACCTTCATGCTTCGTGACCACAAAATGTGGAGACTTACCATTTTATTACAAAACTTAACTCAAACAAGGGATTTTAGCCCTAAAACTGCCCTTGGGGGATCCTGCTTCCAACAGGCCCCCAACACAAACATCGTGACTCGCCCTCGAGTCACTCAGTAGATGAGGAGATCTTTGCGTGAAGCCCATCTAGCTCAACTGGTATGACCGCTACCTCCGCCATGCACTGAGTTGCCACCTGCTTCGCATCTTCCACTGTCTTCTCAGTCACTGCTCCTGCGCTATCAACCTAAAACTTTTGCTCTCATGCCTCCTTTAAGCTACCTTCATCTAGTCACAAGGCCAGACCGTTGGTGTATGGTTTCAAGTGACTGCCATTCACCTTTCCGGGGAAGGGTTCTCCATTCAATTTGACCAGTTGTACCACCCCTCTGTTGGTAATCTCCTTAATAACATAAGGCCCTAACCAGTGCATCCTAAAATCCCCAGGAAATTTATCAAACTTACTATCATGTAATAAAACCAGGTCATTTACCTTAAATGTGCGTAGCTTGATGTGTCGATCATCCCATGCCTTTTCACGCTACTTTTGGACCTGCTGGTGAAATCTAGCCAAAAATCTCTCTTCTTCGAGCTCATCCAGCTGTGCAAACCTCTCCTCTAGGGCTCTGTGATTTGTCAAACATATGAGCATTTCTATGCGTAGACTAGGCATGATGTATTCCATAGGCATTATCACTTCAACGCCATAAACAAGCCTAAAGGGGGTTTTTCCAATTAACTTCTTGCATGTCGTTCAATAAGCCCATAATACTGCAGGTATGTGTTGGTCCCAATCACTTCGTTGAGCATTGCAAACCTTGGTCAACACATTTTGGAGCACCTTATTGAGCGCCTCTATCATTCCGTTAGCCTACAGGGGATAAGGTGTGATCTTCTGGTGGTATACATGAAATTCTTCCATCAATGCACTGATCGTCTCATTGAGGAAGTGTGTACCTAAAGAAAGTGAAGAAGTGATGAGCCTCATCATTGAGAAATTATATGGGCCTTAATTGGCCTTAATTCACCTCCTAGCTTAGTCAAACCAACTATTCTCACAACTTATTTCATACTTTTGATTATATTTTGTTTATGAAATGAGTTAGATTTGGATATTTGGCTTTGTGGTCTAATGTGCATGTAATGCAGGAATAAAGGGGTAACGGCAAGGAAAAATGCAGGTATAAAGGATAAAAGAAAATAACTATGGAAAAGACCTTGGAAAAGACTCGAATGGGACAAGGAAGAGTAACTATAGGAGGTAAATCCTCCTCGTTTACTACCCCTCCATTTGAATATTCCACCATGAGCTCAAAGTGCACATAGCCATCACTTTGAAGACTAAAAGACAACCAAGCATGTGAAAAGGACAGAAAACAATTTATCTTAAGTTGGGAGCCAAGCCTCCCTAATGAGAGGGAAGTCGTTAGAGACTTTAAATGTATAAATAGAGAGGCTTAGGACCTTATTAGGATTTAGACTTCTATTGTAAAACTCTATTTTATTTCTGAGTTGCAAAGACTTGTGACAGTTTTCTTTGTAATCCATGGTTTCTACAATAAGAATGAGTTTTGTTTAAGCCAGCTCTGAGTTAACTTCGAGCACTGAAGCTCTTGGGTTAGGGCCCGACCCAAGCAACCACAGCTCCTCTTTACTGTACATTTATGTTAGCATTGAGTTCTGTTCTATTCATTTGTTTAAGTAGCTTCCTAGTTCTATTTACCTCCTTAAATAGATTTTTGGTTTACTTGTTCATTTGCTTAAATAGATTCATGGTTTTTCATTGGTTATTTGCTGAAGTATCTTTTTGGTTCTGTTCATCTATGTTGTGCTTTAGCTTACTTCCATTTCTGCCTACTTTCAGTTCACAGGTTAGTTAAAAGAAAAATATCACTATTAGGTTGTGTGCAGGTGTCTCGGCCTCATCTCATCCCTCTGGGACCATCACCTGAGGAAGGGACCCTCTGGCAACCCCAAAAACACAGTCTCTGGTTCTCGCATGGGCTATGGAGTTCGCAGTTTAACGAATTTACTCGTTCACCATCACTGGTTCTCTCTGTCATTTTCATTTGAAACCGCTTCCAGCTCATTTCTCATCCATCGCTTCATTGTCGTCTGATGACCAACAAACCTTCACAATCACCATATGATTCACTATTTTCTCCAACTGCTGCCTCGCATGGAGTCCACCACTCACTTTATGAACTTTAAGTACCCACCATCGATCTGCCTCACCTGATCCAATGGCTATCACTTCACTCGATCACCAACTAGCTTGGCTGATCTCCACCATTGATCAACCCTGCTTGATCCAACAGTTATCGCGTGATATCACATAGATTTATTTCCAACCATTATCCTTCTGCGGGCACCCAATGAGAGTGGTTTCTCTTTGCTACGTGTGGCCCAGTTGGGCTAATCGCGCAAAATTTTAGAAAACCACTTACAACTTTGAGGGCGCGCGATATACAACTTACCGCCCTCTAAACCTGCTCCATCAATTCCACACGTTTCTTTTTCCCACGATCTAGTCTCTGCTATCCATCTGTGGATTAATCCTTTCTGTCCATATCTTGACTTAGCCTCAACGATATAATCTCATCCGTCTATCTTTGGTTAACCCTCTTTGTTCATCTATTCACTCAACCGCCGCGATATAATCTCCACTGTTCATCTTGTTAGTTAACCTTGTTTGCCCATCTATCTACACGATCCAATCTCTGCCATTAATTTTCCTTTCACCTGGTTGATCCAACGATTCTTATGCATTTTTGCTCCCTCACATCCTCCTTTCACTGATTTCAACCTCTGATTTCTTTTTTCGGCTGAAACGTGATTTAGCCTAAGTTTCTTTGTTACACCTTAGTCTAGTTTTGATGCTCTTTACTTCTGTAACTTAGATAATTAGCATTAGGTTAGTGTTGATCTAACAATTCTTCTTAGCATAGCTATTTAATTGGCTAGTAGGTTATGGTGTAAGTTTAGCATTTCATGTTGTCAAATACCCACACTACATCCAACAGGAAACCTTCTCTCTTCTTCAGTGATGGTGAATTGGAAGACCCTTTAGGTGAGAAACCTTACCTATTTGAGGAATCTATAGAAGAAGAAGAAGAGGAAGAACCGTTCCTACTGAACCAATGGTTGGAAACCAAAATTACAGGGGAGATAGAGAGAGAATTGGGAGTGCCTTCCCCATCACGGAAACCAATGGGGACACTAAGATGAAGAATATAAGCCCCTCTGCTCTATCTCATTTCCATGGCCTGACCATAGAGGACCCTGACACTTTATTATTTGAGTTTTATGTTATATGCCGAACCTATGAATATACAGATGATGAGAAAAAGTTAAAACTATTCCCATCTACCCTCAAGGATGCAGCATTATGTTGGTTCATGGGTTTTACCTGGAGATAGCATCACAACTTGGGCTTAGATGCAACAAAATTTTAACAACAAATATAAGGACTATTGTAGGTCAAAGGATACTAAAGAATAGATTTTAGGATGAATATAGGCCATGATGAATCCCTAGAAGACTATGAAGAAATATTCGAGCTTAGCTACAAAAGGGCAAGGTGCACACTTGATCCTGAGTCACTAAAGCTGGTCCTGCTTAGAGAAGTAAGGGAAGATCTTTTAGATACCGTACATATGATAGCAGGAGGAGATGTCTACCAATTACCCTACGAGGATATCAGGATTGTCTTTAGAAGCCATTCTAGGTCATCCAGGAAGAAAGGTAGGGGTAGTCAACCTATGGCTAGTACATCATCCTCTAACTTATCCATCAAAGGTGAAATTGGAAATATGTTGGAAGATTTCAAAAGTAACATGATGCAAACCCTTGTCTTGCAATTGGACACCATGAACATCAAAAGGAAGCAAGAGGAAGCAGAGAGAGCCTTGGCCATCTTTTATCCTAGATGTACTAGGAGGCATCCTAGGAACGAATGTCCATTAAACTATATTAAGCTTTGCTCAGTCTATGAAGAAATCCACTCCACAGACAAGTGCCCTTCTTTACTTGGAACCAAAGTTGTATATCAAGGAGTTGAAGGGGTCACTAAGTAGCTTTGCTACATCAACCAAAGGAGACCTTATAGGCCTAGACAATACCAGCATGGTATACAAGGGCCATCCCATGCATATTACGACCCCAACCAAACCATAGCTATACATTCTTGGGGATCCCCTGCTCATTCTTCCTGGTCTACACCCTCTCCTTGGTCCTATGCATCTCAGTATCAACCCCAGCAAACCAACCAATCATTTCAACCTTATGTTCAGCCACAACATCAGTGGAATACCCCAGCTTAGGGGTGGAGGCCCCAATTCAACAATGTTCCAGCCCTATTTCCTCCACCACCTAACCAACCACAACTCCTACACTCTGCTCCACCTAAGCAACCCCAAATGCTTGCCTAGCCAAATCTAAACCCAAACAATAGGCATGCTCAAAAAGCATACAATGGAGAGACATCATACCCAACTTATACTATAGAAATCCAAGAGATCAACCTAAGATCCGTGAGAATTATCCTAGACAAAAAACCTCCCTTTCCACATAGGGAGGTGTTGTGGCCACTAACAACCCCCCTCTTTGTTTGATATTAGCAATAACACCAAGAAAATGGGGACCCTTAATAAAAATCCAAACAAACATTTTATGAAAATTTTTTGTATTCAACTCCTTAAAACTTTATCGCATCGCAAAAAGAGAATGAAATGTTTTCTTATGAGCATAATAAACTGCGAAGAAGCGACGCGAAATTCATCGCATCGCGTTCATTATGAAGCGCTCTTAAATGAAAAAACTTAAGAAATCTCCGACGGCCGATATGCGAAATCACATATCGCAGCATTGTGTAAGTAGCACACAATGACTGAATGACTAAATGCGATCTGCGATAAATGCGATTTGCGAAAATTCGCGATCACGATTTTTTGCGATGACACATCTTCATGACACGATCCACGATGTTGCGATGCGATTCGCAGAAATCATCCATTGCCAATTTTCCTCGGCACAGTATTCAAGGAAAGTTGTCCGTTAACCAAAATTGGGCGCGCGCCTTAAAAGAAATTAATGATTGTACGCCAAAGTATTCAGGAAGGACAGTCTTGTGTTTTTCGAAGAGTCAATTCGCTATGGGTGTCATGATTATGCATTCATAAGAGCTTAAAACTTTCATGTCAATCTTTATTATCATTACTCTTTTCCCTTGCGTAAACTGTAAGACAGGAAATAACATGAAGCAATGTGCAGGAAACATCTAAGGAAAAGTGGAAAGCGTCAATGCTCGGAGAACAGAGAAGAGATCCCTTTAGAAACGGATGCCGCATGCGACAGGACCACAGATTCCAGAGTATCACTCAACAGATGCTGATGCCAATATGCCATCTAAAGCTCAGAGTCAAAGGCGCACAAAAGCAGCATGTTTACAAAAAACCCTGAAGCTTACGCACCAGAAAAGCCCAGAACAAAGAACGGAGGTAGTTTTCGATGCAGAAAATTATTCAGAGAGTAAAGTCCCTAACTTGTTCAGTCATTCGCAAGGCTGGAAACTGAAATAGCAAAAGCAGAATCAATTTGAGAGAAATTTGAGTCATTACCAAGTATACACGCAGTGAATACACCCAGCCAGAGGAAGATTCTTGAAAATATCTTCTAGTTTACCAAAAAGTGGTGCCAACGCTTGTTATTTCTATTTTTATAGCTCAAACAAAAGCGGAAGGCGACCAACCGACTCTTCCCAGGTGAATGTTGCATGCTTGCAGCACTAAGGAGAAAATATAGAAATGGTTCAGAATTAGATTCAATTTTTAGAAGTAGTTTTGCTTTATCAGAAGGGCAGTCATTTAAAACCGTATCCTAAATTTATGTAATTAAGTTAATTAGCTAGCAGT
>APFE031161295.1:0-38154 GCA_000404065.3 Pinus taeda
GAGCAGATTGGGAGAAGGAGAGCAAGAGAGCAAGGGAGATTTCTGGACAGTGAGCTGCGGAGTATCAGCAACGGAGTTTCAGCAGCGGAGTAACAACAACGAAGTTTCAGCAGGGCAGTTTTTCAGCAAGGCTGAGATAAGTTGTAAAAATTTGCTTGCTGATTTTTGCTGAATATTTTCTTGCTGTAAAAAGACATTTTTCAGAAATAAAGAAGAGCTCTCAAACTGGTTTTCCCCAAGAGTTGTAGGGGGTTTTTCCAGGGTCACGTTGACCAAAAATATCAATGTTTTAATGTGTTTTAATGGCTTTTTATTACTGCTGATTTTTATTTCTGCAATTTCCAGCATTCTGTAAATTTTCCAGAATTTGAGTTTTCAACAAATTTATTTTTTCCAGCTTGTTGAATGTATGGTTATGGGAAAGGGCATTTAACTATATGGGAGAAATAAGGAGAAACTGAAAACCGGGGTGGGAAAACAGAAATTTTAACAGATTCCATGGGTGAAAACAAACAACGACGAACTACCAAAGATGTTCGAGGGGATAATTCCAAAGGAATACCTGACTGATCGTATGGGGTGTATGGACGCTGCGGTAATATCACAGCAGGATCGAACAAAGGATTCGAAGAATAAACAACCAATCCAAGCTGACCTTCAGAAGTCGACAACTCTCGGGAGTTTGGATGGGTTATCCGGAGATTCCAGGCCAATGTTAGAAAGTGACCCAGTATCTGAAGGGGGAGCACGAGATCACAAAGGTTGAATACTTGGAACAATTCCAAGCTCAACACCTTGGTCGTCAAGCGACTGTGGCAATTCAGGAAAAGGCTCCTTAGATAATCTTTCAAAGAGGAGAGGAAGAGGAACTAGGTGAACTAGTTGGTTCTGCCACAATGATCTTGTCTCAAATAACCAAAAGAGAGATTGATTTCAAGGGCTTTAAAATATATTTAAAGGTATACTCACGATGTGGTTTAAAAAAGACTAACCGGGATGTTATAAGATCGTGGGAAACAATTATTTTTTAAGACGCAGAAACAAACTAGTGCTCTTTCATGTTTTAAGAGTCAAGAAAGAAGCAAAGGTGACAACTTAGGATGATCTAGGTAAAGAGCATTACCAGGTAACCGTGAACTGCAAAATACCTCTCGGCGAACCGAGAAGTACGGGAAGACAATCTCCCCGAATGCTGTGTTTGATGTATCATGTTTACAAGGCAACAGACTCAGCTTCCTATGGATAAAGGATTGCAACCTAGTGGGGTCTCCCTTTATATACTCGACGGTACGGGGAGCACAAGTCCGTACTAGCGCTGTCTAGCGCCGAAGCGAATGACAGCTGCTAGGTTTTAAGTCGTCCGAACACGTCTCTAGCCTAGACCTTCTAAGATGTGATTGTTAGATTTCAAATGTGTCTTAGGCTACATGAGTACATTTTAGAGTTTATCTTGAAATTATGTCTCGGTTTTCAGGTCTTATCAGTGCGACTCAAAAACACCTACATGCAGCTAAATGAGACAGGACCCCTTTCAATTCGATGAATTGTCTACACTAATGAGAGTAGAAATCATACTTAAATGCAACAAAACAAGCAATTGAAAGCAAAATGATTTTTTCACTATTTCGTCTTTTGAAAACAAAAATGATGTAAAACTCTTTCCAGTTCCTAACTTTCCTATCAAATGCACTTCAAGAAGCCCTTTCACTAATAAAGAGAATTCATTTTTTTTGCAATGCAAGTAATGATGCAACTCTAGCCTTCAATGATGCTAACTAACGTAACATATTGATGCAACAAACTAGAGCTATGTATTTTTCAATGAAACGACGGAATGAATCTTTCGCAAACACTTCACACTTCAATGAAACATTCACAATACAATCAATCAAAAGCGAGCATAAAAGAGAATTCTTTTCAAAAGTAATGAAGCAAAGATTGAACCAAAAACAAAATGGGCAATGTGATCTGTGCCCGAAAAGAGATGCTCAAACACTAAACGAAACTTTCCAAACTTGTCAAATGGAAATCGAAGCAATGAAAGGACTAATCAAATGAAATGCAAGGAGCAAATTTGACTATGGACTTGACTTTCTAAGTAGGCAAACAAGTGAATGGGTGATGACCTAGATGCCCTAGGGTTATACACCATCCAAGAACTCAAGAAACCAAGTGTAGGAAATGCAAATTAACCAATCATACAAACTAAGCTAAAAGAGCTTTCCAGCCAGGGAGAACACAGTCAAAACGAGCTGAGAGACAAAAATTAGAAGGGCAAGACACATTGCCTATGATCTAGGGCAAAGCCTGATCTTCACCTACAGGAATCAGCACGACTGCCTAACTGACAACACGCGCCAAAAGGGGATCGATGTGATTGTTTTTGAGAAACTCGTGTTGATCGACGTGACTGTCAGAAAAATAAATGCGCTGACCGAGGATTTGATGAAAAAAATAAAAATTTTCGAAGGCTAAGACCAAACTTGTCACTGTAAATTTCAGGCTCAAAGCAGTAAACCAGGCAAAGCAGAGAACACTAAAGGGAAAAAGTGATATTAAAAAAGTTCACACAAAACCATAAAATGACAATCAATCAAACAGAAGGATTGGCTCCCCAGTGGAGTCGCCAGTTTGTGTAGGTAAATTCTCAATGCGGACACAAACAATTCGTCTAGCCCGAGAGAGTGGGTCTAGCCACAAACAAACGATCTATGCAAATTCTCCTTAAGCTAGAATCAATTAAGAGGGCCTACCTCTTAGAATGCTATTCCGCTTGGTGATGATCTTGCTTTCTCACTCCAGCTATCTTCCGTTTCCTTCCTTTGAATACCTGAAACAAGCAAACAACAACAACAAACGTGACAACATGCAATATTGTATTCAACCTACTTAATAGGTCAAGGAACATTAAGCCAGAAAGATGTGAAATGACACTTCATGTATGAAATCAATCGATAGTTGCATTAATATAAATCAGAAAGAGATTACAACTAGTGCCTTAACATTGATGATCTCCTTGAACGTATTCGGGTTCCTACACTTTTGCTAGCACTTCATGGATAGCCCCAACAAATGGAAGTTTAAGGCCTCTTTCCCTCTAGTCTCAAACCAAACCAAAATCACACTATTCTCCCTCAAACACACACTAGAAAGCTATAAGCTATAAATGACTTGCTAGTTATTCACACTTGCTCCAAAAATCCAACTAGCTTTTGCTTGGAAAAAAGAGAGGCTTATATAGCTTGAATGGATGGGAGATGTTTCCTCTCATCATGGGAGGTCTTATCTCTTGAGGTTGTTCCATCCTAATAGGGGAAAGGAGCCCAAATTGATTTCATCGGCTCTATCTGGCCCAACCATCTACCATACTTCCATTACGAAGCTTCTAGACATGGAAGCTTTGGCTCCTTATTTAAAAAACCTTCCAAAAGAGGATCGGCACGACTGGAAAAGGGCCCAGTCGATCTGATCGGCGCGAGGGTTAGTTTTAACCTCTGTAAATCGGCGTGAGGAGAAAACTGGTCAGTAGCGCCGGTCTTGTAAACTGGGATAGAAGGAAGATTCTTGGGAAACGTTGCAAAGGGGAATTATTCTGTTCATGAAGAGGGACATACTGGGAGTTTCTTCATGATGGGAAAGCATGTCATGTACACTATAGAGGCTTACCGGGATCGTAGATGGGGAGTATAGGGACATTGACAAAATGTTCTGTAACAAGTATGTCTGGGATGTGCTAGTGGAAAGAAGTAGAGGGGACCATTCCCTTCTAGTAAAAGCAAGATCAGTGATATTCTACAACTCATACATTCTAATCTATGTGGACCCATGTCGGTAAAATCTCTGGGTGGCTATCTATATTACATAATCTTTGTGGATGGCTTCTCTTGGAAGACTTGGATATTCTACTTGAAGCACAAAGATGAAGCATTTGACATGTTCTAGGATTTGAAGGCACTGATAGAGAATCAAACAAGGAAAAGGATCAAGGTCTTCAAGTCTGATAATGGTGGAGAATACACTTCTAATGAGTTTGTTGACTTTTGCAAGAAGGCTGTGTTAGTTTTTGTAGCATTGGAGGTGTTCTAGCCTCAAAACTTTATGGAGAGGCTAAAACAAGTAGTTCTCCATAACCCATAAATTGTTTCTGGAAATTCCACCTAGAAGTGTCTCAATTAGATTATTAGCCTATTTTTAAATATTTCGTATGTCTAAACTTAGGAAAAATCATTAATTAATCAAAATTAATTGACATAAGGTGTGAATCATCTAGAAACTCACACAGATCGACTCCGATATGATCTTAGCCATCAATTAAGATTTAATGTTCGTTGTTAGAAGTCCAACATAGGATTATAAGAAGAAGTCGATGGGTAGATGGAGCACATACACAGAGAGATCGATTTCCTTGGAGAGTTCGATTTTCCAAAGGAAATAGCCATAAGAGTTTGAGCCAGAGAGGGAAGCAGAGATAGAGAGGGGCAGGGACAGTGAGTCCGGAGGAAAGTTTTTCTAGATCCAAAGAGTCATCAGCAGGAGGGCGGTATTTCCCAATGGTGCTGCGCAGAAGGTTTCAAAGGGAGATCAATTTTGCTGAAGGAGAGAAATTCAATAGCTGTTGGTCCGAAAATTCTCCAGGTGGCCAAGCAAATTACTTCCAGAGGCAGAGTCTGCGCAAGCACTATGCAAAGGCTCATGTAGAGGCTGTATGACTAGTCAGATCTGTTAGTTGTCAGAGCAAGATCAGACGTGGTGTTGAGGTATATGCCTCACAGATATTTTGGCCAGATTCTTTCGCTGTTTGGATTGCCAGTTAGGCATCCATAGATTGTACTCAAAATTTCACTGCTGCATAATAATAAAAACCCTCAGCTGCTGCACTGGTTTTCCCAAGCTGAGTTTTTTTGGGGACTTTAGTCCAGAAATAAGTGGGTCATAATTTTTGTGTGTGCTAGAATATTTCTCAGTTTCTAGCACTATTATTTTCCGCAGTTTTATTTGTGAAGGTTGCAATGTGATTTATTCGATATCTGTTGTAGCAAATAAATTGTTAAATTAATTAACAATTAGAAGAATTAATTGGAGTTGCCGCAATAGGATTTCAGACTTGAAATTTTCACATGGTATCAGAGCGAGTTTGACAGATCGGAAGCTCAGAAGTGGAAGAAGAGAATTTCGCTATTCAGGGGGAGCAGCAGGCCAAAATTTTCTAGGGCTGCGTAGTGTTTAGCCGGGCAGTACGAATTGCTAGGCAAGAGTTCGATTTTCAGTTGCTGGGTGGTAGAAAAGATGAATTGTCCGAAATAGTGATTCCGATAGGCAGAGGGAGCTGCAACAACTCAAATTTTTGCTGAGAAAATTCTTTGTTTGGGTGCAGAGGGTTTTGTAGCAGTTTGTAGAAGTAGAATCAACGCTCGGTGGAAGAGAAATAACACACACAGAGGGAAAATTTCTCTCAGGGGATCTCAAGTTTTAGAGATCTAATTTTTTTTTTCAGTTGCAGATTGGCAGTAGCTTTGAGCAAATTTTCTCACTCCAAAAGGGAGTGCGAGTAGCAGATCCAACAGCCAAGTAGATGGAAAGAGGGAGATTTTCGACCAGATTTAGAGATGGCCACAACTGGGCTTAGAGATTAGGATAGGTTGGAGGGAGCCTCCAACTATGTTATAAATGAACAATTTGAGCCACGTCATGGATTTGAAAAATCAACTCAAGGAATGTAAGACACACAAGGGAGAGACTATGCAATCATTCTTCACAAGAATCACTCAAATCAGGGATCAACTCCGAACTGCTCAAAAAATTGTACTTGATAGAGAATTGGTGATGATTTCCCTTAGTGGCCTTCCTTCATCATGGGACATGTTCATTACTTCTATCAACAATAGGGAAAGGATCCCATCTTTTGATGAGCTACTTGCTCTATGCAATCAAGAGGAAATAATGATGATATCTAGGGGAAGAATTCAAAGGCCAAATGAAGGAGAGCTTACTGCTTCGTTGCTCAAGGGAAGAAGAAGAATAAGAAGAAAGGAAAGGGAAAACCATCTAATGCAAGACCTCCTCAAGCCAACCGAGACTCCAAGGATGTAGGAAGACGAGATAGAGATGTTGAATGCTACAGTTGTCATCAAAAGGGTCACTATGCTCGAGATTGTCCTGAGAAGCGAGATGCTCCAAAAAGAAATACTTCAAGGTCCTATAAAAATAACCGTGGTTACAATAACAACAGGTCGTATGATAGAAGAGATTGAAGGACGAATGAAAAAAGAAGAAGAGGCTCTCCCTATGATCGTGAAAAAGGCTATCGTCCAATGTGGAAAAAGTTGAAGTCGAGATTAATTCGGTAAGGGTCCAAAAGTTGAAAAACTCGGCAAAGTCGGGAGTTTTTTGAAAAAGTCGGCAAAAAGTTGACAAAATTATAACAACACAAAATTATTCATTTTTATTTTTTATTTTTTTTAACATCTAGAGTATCCACAACATCAAATAAATGCATTTCCACATAAACATGTAATTTTGAGTTCTGTCTGAGTCTCAACTCTCAAGAATCAAAATATCAACAAAAAATATAATAAATGTATATCATGAGTCATCTAAAAGTCATCAAGTAATTAGTCACTGAGATCCTCTTCCCCTTTTACAGGAATAGGGAACGACTTTGCCTTTTCCTCTAGAGGAAGAAGGCCCTGCCCCTAGGGATACAAATGGACTCAATCGTCCTCTAGAAGCCGATGGAAGAGGTGGCCTTTGTCCTATGCTGCTGGTGCTGCTGCCCATCCTAGATGGTGTCACCTCCTCCTCATCATCCTCATCCAGCTCTGTTAGTGCCTCCTGACCTTGATGTTGTTCCTCCTCCTCTACCTCTACCTCTGGCTCTCCCTCCCCTGCAACTGCTACATCCTCTAGATCGACACCTAACCAATCTGGGATCGAGTCCTTGTCGACCTCTCAGTATCGACTCTCCATGAAGAGGTGGTATCAATATTGTCTAATGAGATGGCTTCCACATTAGTAGGTTTCTGAAGCTGTCTCACCCACAATCGAAGATTGTAGTAGATGTAGACCATGTCATTGAGGCGTCGGGACTCCAATTTGTATTAGGATCATAGATTGTAAATTAGTACTTAGAAAATTTAAATATTAAAATTAATCAAATGAATTCAAAAAATTTAATTTGAAATATTTTTACCTGTTGTGCTTTTCGCTATGTATTTTGTCAAATACACTCCAGTTGCACTCACACCCAGAGGAACTACATGTTTGGCTGAGCACTTGAATGGCAAGCTTTTGGAGATGGGGTACTATGGCACCATAGCTTGTCCACCAAGCATCTACAAGTTAAAAGAAAAATGAGAAACATAAAAAAAAACATTGAAATTCTAAACTTGAAAGTTTGAAACAAACTGAAGCTTACTTGGCATTTTGGTCGTCCTATTCTTAATAGCCATGTTAAAACCAAATGTGCCACCTCCCATCCTATAGACCTCCATTTCTTTAGAAATATCTTCACATTCTTGCTCAGATGACACCATCCTCTCGACACAAGTAAAGAATCCATCCATCACCTCGACATCAAATTTGAAACCACAAGCATAAGAAAATGCAGGGTTGAGGTAGATACCTGTAGCATGAATGGGGCGATGGAGGGTATTGTTCCATCACTGATCAATCACTCTCCATATGACCTGTTGTTTCTCTAACCCCTCGTCTCCCTTATCTGCATAATAAGCACGAATGGCTTCTTTGGCCCTATCCATGGCTTCATACAAGTAGCCCATTGCGGGCTTGTCTCCATCAACCATCCGAAGAACCCTTACCAAAGGTTCTGAAATGACACACACCTCCTCTACTCCTGCCCAAAAGCTCTGATCATATGAAACTACTCTGCATATGTCCTCTCCCTCTGGTTTGTGGCTAATAGATAAAGAACGCCAATCCGTTGAGAGAAACATGCTCTTCACATCCCACATAGAATTCAACAGAGACTGAAGAGATATGAAAGTAGTGGCAAATCATGTAATGGCAAGACGCACCAACTCTTTGTTTTTAGTGTATTTTCTCATCAAGCTAAGCACAGATGCATGATTATATATAAATTTTGTTATGCTCTTGGATGATTCAACAATATCCCTCATAATAGGAATCTTACCTATATCCTCCAACATCAAGTCAATGCCATGAGCAGCACAAGGTGTCCAAAACAAGTTAGGATACCTCTCCATAAGCATCTTGCCAACTGCAACATAATTTGCAACGTTGTCTGTTATGACTTGGACAACATTGCTTGGGCCTACTTCCTGAATGAAGATGTCCAACAACTCACATAATGTACGTGCATCTTTAATGTGTGTAGATGCATCAACAAATTTCATAAACATTGTCCCCTTGGGACAACTAACCAAGAAGTTAAGAAGGGTCCCACCCTTCTGCTCAGTCCAATCATCTGACATGACTGTGCATCCAATTTGTTCCCATGACGTAAGGACTATATAGAATTTAGTGTAAGGATTGTACATAATTTAACAGCCATTGTAAAGACAGTAAATGATTTTTTTAAATCATCATGAACTTGTGATAAAATTACATAAAATTTTACAAATCTAACTGACATAATTGATGAGAGTACCTACCTGTATTCCTGTGGTTGATGATGCTTTAAGCTGCTCCTGCTTCTGTTACCAAAAGACCGAAACCACTCAGCCAAACTAAGCAATAACCTCGATATTCAGTCCAGTAAGCTTCTCAATTGAAGCAGACTGTTCCCCCGTGCCCAGAAACCTCAGAACAAGCAAGGCTCAATTGTTCCTGATGATAAACTCTGTGTACCAATTTTCCTCCTGTTTCTCCCCCTCCCATCTTCAGCTTTGGCCTCTCCTTATGTACTGTTCCTTGGCGGTGGTCGCTCTCTCCACCAATGAGCCCACCGCCAAGGAACAGTACATAAGGAGAGGCGAGCCCACCGCTTCCTTTCTCAGCGACACCTCTTGAATGTAACATAAGTCTTATTTTTCTTTTAAAGATATGTTGACATGTGTGTTTTTGTTTTGATTAAAGATTTTATTTGTTTAATTAAAATGTCTTAAGTTCATACATAGGAACTTTATTTTGGTTTAATTTATCCTTTTAATAATTTATTAATATACTTTATTAAAATTCTGGAATAGATAATTATATAACCTTTTTTTAAGAATTCACTTAATTTTTACATCTATTTCTTTTATAACCCTTTTACTTTATACTTTTTAACTTAATATCATTGGTAATTGTTCAGTAATCATGATGCATTAAGTAATATGTGTGCTGATGGGTGAATGCTACTACAGAATTTGAAGGAGTGTTAGGATATTTACTATTTTTAGTTAATTTAGAATATAGTTACTAGTGTGGTGCATGCGATATGTGCATATGTAGCTATCATATGCATGCTAATATTTTTATGCTCTCTATACTAATGATGGGTCATTACATACACCCCTCCTTTAGAAAACTTCGTCCCGAAGTTAGAGTTTTTATCGTATATCAATACTTATAATAGTGATTAATACATTCTTGTTTGGATTGTGTATCGAGGTTAAATTCTTACTTAATATGAGGGCACTATAAAATTGGTGTTTTGAATACTTTTAGGTTTATGACTTTAATGATTATGTTTTACTTCATCAGGTTCCCTAGCTATTAAAAAATAATCCTATCCTTCCTAATCTCTTCCGCCCCCATCCTATCCGTCCTCTACTGGAGTATGCCATGGCGTTAGTTATACTGACCTAACCATTCATAAACTCTTAAGGATGACAACGTCGGCTATACCGACCTGATTCCCAGTAGGCATCTGACAATCATCATGACACGTCTAGGGGAGTGTGATTCGCACAGTCCTCCCATGACTCCAGGTTTCGGAGGATTAACGGTGGGCAACCCCTCCACCCCTCCCAGTAGAATCAGGGTTAATACCCTATCATGGAATCTCTATGAGCCTTAATTGTTTTGAAGTTTTTGTCATCACGTGGTCATTTTGGTAACGAATATTATCTGCAATCATAAACACTTGTCCATGCATTTATAAAATGTGCATTAACATATTCAAAAACAAATAGCTTATGTATAATTCATACATGTCAACTACAGTATAACATACTTTGCCATATTCTATTCATGTCATTAGCTTTCATATTAAAATGTAATCATTCTTTGATTTGTATCTCATCAACCATATTGATATGCATAAATGAAACAAAATTATAATATTTTAATTCTCATCAGAAGCAAAATTACTCAAATATTTAAACTTTACTTTGATAACTATAATTTAGTAAGATCAATAACATATTCTGTCTTGGTATCCATGTACCAGTGGGATTAAACAGATAACATATCATAAAAAAATTTACGTTTATATGTGATCATTCCAAAATGATTCCGAGTCTCTGATTTAAAATAAAGTAAATATATACAAAACATGGTTTAAAATTCTTCAAAATTGACACAAGTTGGGGTATTTTTGACATATGATTTTCGTATCTTCCCAAGTAGCCGATCCAGAACTATACTTGTCCCACTGGACCTTAACTTGGTCTACCAGACGATTCCTGAGCTGTTGAACCATACTTTCCAGTATACGTAATGGTTCGACTGATATGATTCATTCGTCTGATACCTGCGGTGCCTTCCATTGAAGGTTATGAGATTGGTCAGCTATGTAATGTCTTAATACAGATACATGAAATACATTATGTACTCTATGCAAGTGAGGTGACAGTGCAAGACGATACGCGACAGGTCCAACTCTTTCCATGACTTTAAATGGTCATAAATTGGGGTGATAACTTTGTCCCTTTTCCGAATCGAATAATACTTTTATTCTGTTTGATTCGGATGAAAACCTGATTCCCTACCTCATACTTCCTATCAGTTCTGTGAGCATCAACATAACTCTTTTGTCTATCTTGTGCTTCTTTTAACCGCTGTTTAATTTGTTTTACCTGCTTCTCCATTTCTTGTATTAATTCTGGCCCTACTATCACTTGATCTTCTAACTTATCCCAACTTAACGGTGTTCTGCAAGGTCTGCCGTATAATGCTTCAAATGGAGGCATTCTGATTGCACTGTGATAACTGTTATTGTATGTGTAAATTCGACTAAGGATAAGTACTTTTCCCAGTGCAATTGCTGATCTATAACATACATCCTCAACATATCTTCAAGTACTTGATTTACCCTTTCTGTTTGCCCATTAATTTCAGGATGATAAGCTGTGCTCAAATTTAGTTGAGTTTTTAAGGCTGACTTCATGCAAGTCCAGAATCTTGAAGTGAATCGTGAATCTCTATCTGATATAATTTTCTTAGGTACTCCATGAAATCTGATAATTTCATCTATGAATACTCAAGCTACGTCAGCAACTTCATAAGTATCTCTTACGGGAATGAAGTGGGCGCTTTTCATTAATTTATCCACTACTACCAGACTGAAATTGTGTCATTGAGAAGTAAGAGGTAGCTCAGTGATAAAATCCATAGAAATGATCTCCCATTTGGTCATAGGAATGTCGTGAGGTTGTAAGAGACCCGCTGGATGACAATGATCTGCTTTTACTTGTTGACATTCCAAACATCTTGCAACGAATTGAACGATATCACGTTTCATGCCTGACCAGAGGAAGAGTTTCTTGGTATCCGTATACATTTTCTTTACTCCAGGATGTGCACAATATACTGCTTTGTGGGCTTCCTTAAAGATGGTGTCTTGAAGATCCCTATTATTAGGAACATACATTCTTCCATGAAATCGTAAGGTTCCATCATTTTCTGGTTCATATCCTTGAAACTTAGATTCTTTTGGCTTTTTACTATCAAGACTAGATCTTACCTTTAAATACTAGCTATCTTTTATGAGATGTTCTAGTACTCATTGCCTTAAGTCTACTTTGATAGGTATGAGGGAGAATATCCATGGTCTTCTGCTTAAAGCATCTGCTACTACATTTTCTTTTCCTTTAATATATGATATTTCAAAGTCATATTCACTTAGGAATTCACTCCATCGTTTTTGTCTAGCATGCAAGTCTCCTTGGGTGAACAAATATTGTAGACTTTAATGGTTGCTTTTAAGTGTAAAACTTCGCTCCACTAGATAATGTCTCCAAATCTTTAAAGCTAGTACTACAACGGCTAACTCTAAATCGTGAGTAGCGTAAAGTTCTACATGAGGCTTTAATTTTCTTGAGACATACGCTATTGCTCCTCTATCCTGCATTAATACTGCACCTAGCCCATGTTTGGATGCATCAGTACATACTGTAAAAGCTTTGTCTATATCAGGGACTCTTAAGATTGGTGCACTGGTCAGTGGTCTTTTGAGTTCAGAGAATTCTTTGTTACATTCCTCAGTCCATCCATACTTAATACCTTTACGCTGAAGGGTTGTAATCGGCTTTGCATTTTTGGAGAATCCTTCCACAAATCTTCGGTAGTAATCGGCTAAACCCATAAAACTTCGTACTTCATGTGCGTTTTTTGGTATTGGCCATTCCATGATTGCTTTTACCTTCTCAGGGTCTAGTGAGATCCAAATGTAAGGACTATACAAAATTTAGTGTAAGGACTATACAAAATTTAACAGCCATTGCAAAGACAGTAAAGGATTTCTTAAAATCATCATGAACCTGTGATAAAATTACATAAAATTCTACAAATCTAACTGACAGAATTGATGAGAGTACCTACCTGTATTCCTGCGGTTGATGATGCCTCAAGCTGCTCTTGCTTCTGTTACCAAAACATTGAAACCACCCAGCCAAACTGAGCAATAACCTCGATACTCAGTCCAGTAAGCGTCTCAATTGGAGCAGACTGTTCCTCCGTGCCCAGAAACCTCAGAACAAGCAAGGCTCAATTGTTCTTGATGATAAACTCTGTGTACCAATTTTCCTCTTGTTTCTCCCCCTCCTGTCTTCAGCTTCGGCCTCTTCTTATGTATTGTTCCTTGGTGGTGGTCGCTTTCTCCACCAACGAGCCCACCGCTTCCTTTCTCAGTGACACCTCTTGAATGTAACGTGAGCCTTATCTTTCTTTTAAAGATATATTGACATGTGTGTTTTTGTTCTGATTAAAGATTTTATTTGTTTAATTAAAAAGTCTTAAGTTCATACATAGGAACTTTATTTTGGTTTAATTTATCCTTTTAATAATTTATTAATATACTTTATTAAAATTCTATGATAGATAATTATATAACCTTTTTTAACAATTCACTTAATTTTTACATCTATTTCTTTTATAACCCTTTTACTTTATACATTTTAACTCAATATCATTGGTAATTGCTCATTAATCATGATGCATTAAGTAATGTGTGCTGATGGGTGAATGCGACTACAAAATTTGAAGGAGTGTTAGGATATTTAATATTTTTAGTTAATTTAGAATATAGTTACTAGTGCGGTGCATGCGATACATGCATATGTAGAGCTATCATATGCATGCTAATATTCTTGTGCTCTCTATATTAATGATGGGTCATTACACATGATGCCCTAAACTCCGCCAATTTAGCAGTGCAATCAGTCTTTTCATCTTGAAGAAGAGGCCCTCTCAATTCTGCAAAGGTGGGGGCTTTGTACCCCGGGCCAACGACAACAACATCATCAAACATAGGCTGGTAGAATGGGTTTGTCTTGGCAATGTTGAAAGGAACATCACTCCATAGAAGAAACTTATTGACCAACCTGTCAGCTTCTGCGTTTTCCTTTTTTTTCATCGCTGATTTGATCCCAGGTTGTGCACCAGCTGTGGTTCTAGGAACCAATGTTCCACCAAGACTTTGAGACGGAGAGACGCGGGTGCGGGGAGATGCACAAGGGGGACGTGTGGGAGTACCCTCAAATTTTAGGGAAATTTAGGGGGGACGGGGAGACGTCAAGGTATATATATTTTTTTACCTTTTTTCATGTATGTATTAGTAAGGATGATGAGTATGGATCAATGTATTTCATTATTTAATTCAATTATGTATGTATCATTGTATTTGTGCTTTCATTATTGAATATGAATTTGAAATATAATAATACATACATGGTTCATCCATAGACCACGAGATTCAATAATGAAATACTCCAATCTATATTCATTATTCATTATTCACCATTCTAGAATCTACATTGATTTAAAAATTAAATTCATCATTCATTATTATAAATTATAAATTGATTTAAAATTACAATTCATCATTCATCATTCTAGAATCTAATTAGTACTAAGCAAAATAGGCTATTCTAGAGTCTACATTGATTTAAAAATTAAATTCATCATTCTAAATTGATTTAAAATTGAAATTTATCATTCATCATTCTAGAATCTAATTAGTACTAAGCAAAATAGACTATAATTGATATTGAAATCTGAATACTGGAATAGTAAATTGATATAACTAAAACACAAAAATAGTGGAGTGATGAGTCTAAAAGTCACTCTAAAGTACAAAGACGGTTTGGTGCTTTTTATTAAATACTAATTCCATACCCTTGTACATGACAAAATTCAATGGAAACATTGCAATCCATCGAATCCTGAATTCCTGAAAAACTGTTAAGTCTGCTTGATTTTGAGTGAGATCTAAAATTCTACTTTCTCCATATGAAATCCAATGAGGTCAGAACCACTCTCCAGCATCTTGAGTCATTTCATGGTAATGTTAAAAATTTAAGTAAAAGGATGAAAATGAAAGATAAAGAAGAATGCCACTTTTACTTTAAGAATTTAACATTACCATGAATTGCATAGCATTAGTAGGGAAATATGGTCAAATATTAGGTTTTCTCTGTCATAAATCATTGTTTACAAGTAGATTTAAAAGGGGACGCGTAGCCCATATTGAGGGGGGCGCCCAAGCGTTCCCCACACTGGGGAAACATCCCCCCTTGCGTCTCCTTGTGTTTTCGCAAATGGGGGACGTGGGGAAACGTTTCCCCAGACGTCCCCCCATCCCGGGTGCGTGGGGTGCGCGCACCCAACCCCGGGGGACGCGTCCCCATGGAACACTATTAGGAACAAAAAAAGATGAGATAGATGAGGGGCTGGGACCTATGGGTGAGGAAGGTGATGTTGCTGAAGAAGCACTGCCACTCTCAATTCCCCCACTCGAGGCCCCTACAAGTTGGTTTTTTAGTGCTCCCCTGGTGTCCTTTCCGTCCTCTTTATCCATCAATGATTGAATGGCTCGTCGGATGATTTCTGGAGTTGTATTTGTGCAAAGGTCAACATTTTGCCCCGGAATTTGCCCCAGATGGAATTTTAATCTGTTGATACCTCCTGACATATGCTTGCCACACAACTTGTAATCAAATACATTCTATTGATCCCCTAGTTTCCGGTGTTGTATCAGGTTCATCAAATTCCCACAGCATCCAAAATCTTTGGCATTTTGTTTTAAATTTTAAAATTGAATTTAAACCTGGGCACAAAAAAAATTGAAACAAATTAAATTGCTTCAGCGTTCAACTCAGCGAATTAATACTGACAGTTCATAAATCTAATAAAAATAAGTACAAAATTCAAATTCCTGAATTTTTTTTCAAAGAATAAAAAGTGCAATTTAAAGAGTCAGATATCTGGCAACTACAAAAGGGTATAAAAGTTTGATTTACAGCCCACTGGTATCTCTGTTTGTGGGCTAGCAAAAGGATGCTAAAAGAGATGAGATATTAAGGGCTGAGCTGAGCATTATTTCCATCTCTATAGGCTGAGTTCCAGACTACTATCCTAGTGCCATTCTATAACCAGACTCTGAATTTATTGCTGATATTTATTGTTGTATCTTCTTCAATGTTGTTGTAGCATACTTCCCATTGGTATGCATCTCTCTTGAGTTTAAAATAAATTACAGTCAGCTGGTTTGAAGCATTTTCATGGTAGTCTGTGTGATTTCTGAGCACTATATAATATATATATTATAAATAATATGTTGCTAGTCTGAAGCATTCTCATGAGTATCAACTTGATATCATAATTTATGTCTGCTCATTTAAATATATTCAAGAGAAATCACCTACAAGTTTAAACTATAAACGTTAGACCTAATCTACAAGAGTTGATTTCATGGCACATGCACCTTATTTCCAGCGGCATAGCCGCATAGCCATATACATATATGATATTACAAATTTACAATCCGCTGAAAGATTTATGAAACAGCGGCACAACCTACAGGTATTACGGTATCTCGCATTAATTAGAATCTAGAAAATAGAAAGTTAGAAACATACCTTAAAAGTTAATAGAGTGGGCTCCTCTTGAGTCTTAACACTAATATCCTCCCTCCTCTTAACGCAATGGCAAGCCGCAAACCCTTGTATCGCCACAGCGCCGAATACCAAAATACACAGTGAAAAAAACAAGAAATTAACCTTTGCGGGCCTTTTATCCATGGGTTGGGAAGGGAGGCCGATTTTTTGGGTCGACTCCCGATTAAATCGAGAGTAATACGAAAAAATCGCGATTTTTTCGTCTACCAAAAAATTGCCAAAAAATCGTCTGATTTAATCGTTTTGCCCAAAAAATCGGAATTTTAGGAATAAATCGCGATTTTTTCGGAACTTTTTCCACACTGCTATCGTCCACAAAAGAGGTCAAGAAATTCCAGGTATGAAAGTAATGCTACCAATCAATCTGAATATATTCTTATTTCTGCACTTTCTAGTTCCTCTCCTTCAGATACTTGGGATAGATGATTGGTTGATAGTGGGGTCTCTCATCATTTCTCTAGGTATAAGGAAGTTCTCTCTAATTTGGTAGAGAGGGGGTCAAGTTTGAAGATTATTCTTGGAGATAACTCCACTCATCTTGTTAAAGGCTTTGGGTCTGTCAAATTTCACTTGGGACTTTGGGGAATCTGTTTTGCTTCATGATATGATGTATGTACTGGGATTGAAGAAGAATTTGGTATCTATATCTGCTTTGGAAGACAAAGGAATGAGGGTTGCTTTGATCAAAGGAAAAGTACTTGGTCTGTTGGATCATCTATGAGAGAGGCTTTCACATTGGGATCTATATTTGAAGGACTCTATAGAGTCACCGGAAAACCTCTTTTAGCCATGGTCCATGATACAAATCATCAAAATGAACTGTGGCACCGAACACTAGCCCATCTTCACAATGAAGCACTTCCGAAATTGAAGAAGTTGGTCTCTAAGGTCCCCGATGTTCAAGCTCAACATGGTGGTGTGAAAATTCCTGAATCCAACACATTAGAAACCCCTACTGCAATTACTGGTTTACAATCTCCTACTTGTTGTTTACATTAACAAGTTATTTAATTGCATAAACATTGAAGTAAACACTATTGCAACCTTCACAAATGTACAGATCACGCACTGAAATAAATTGAGACAATAACACAAGGGACACCGTTATTTTTGGACAATCATCCCCGGAAAAACCCAATTCGGGAAAACTGGTGCAGCATGTAGAGGGTTTGTATTATTAAGTAGATTTTGTGAATACAACTAGGGTGCCAGAAATGTCTCACCCAACAGAGAATATCCTCGACAGTAGTACATCTATTCGGAGATATATATTCCGGCAAATCAACAATCGGATGATCAAACCCCAGAATGACTATGGCTGCTCCCTATGATAGACAATGAAAGCTGCTCCAAGCACTGCTCTGTAACTGTGTCACTCCTCCAGGAGTTGCGTCATCCTCTCCTGGCACAGAATCTGCTGATTTGCTCCCAGTCTGCTCCACATAATCTCCCCAACTCTGCCTCTAAGGCCTAGCGTCAACCTTTATGGCTTCTGCGTCTCAGTACGTCAGTCCTCTGCGTCCTCTGCGTCAACTTTACGGCCTCTGCGTCAGCCTTTCTAGCACCTGCGCTGTCTCTCCTGGCACTGCGCTGCCTCTCTGCTATGTATTCTTCAGCCTCAGATGAAAATCCCTTGCTGAACTGCCCCTCGCTGCAACTCTGATCACTAACTCGATTTTTTTAGCAAACCTCGCCCCAGAAAATCGAATTCTTTGTTCACTTGGTGTATCTTCAACTGACCCTCAAGCCTCCTCTTATACTTTTCCTGTTGACGAATCAACGACCGAGATTAAGTCCCTAATCAACAGCTAAGATTAGAACTAGCTTGACCCTCGTCACTTAGAACTTTCTCACCCATATTTTATTAACACACATTAATATTTTTATTTTCTTAAGTCTAGACTTAGGAACCCAAAAAATATTAATTATTTTAATAACTCCTCATTCGGGTGGAATTTCTCCAAACGAAGACTTAGAAAGCCAAAAAATATTAATTATTTTAATAACTCCTCATCCGGGTGGAATTTCTCCAAACAATTTCTGGGTCTTGGAGATCTCATGTGCCTTAGCCTTTCCACCAATTTTCAAGGCTAGAGCATATCCAATGCTACCCAAAATCAACACTCCCTCTTAGCGAGGAATATGCTCTAGCAATGCTTCACTGTAGAAGCATCACACTGATCTTCCGCATCAGTCCTCTGTGTTGATGCTTGCCCTGCTGCCCCACATCCACTGCGCTGTTGCTTCCTGTACTGTTGCCCATGACACTGCCACTACCACTGCTACATCTGTACTGCAACTCCCTCTCAACATGCTGCCTCATGCTACCCACAACACTGCCATTGCTAACTGTTGCACTACAACTCAGTTATTGAGAAGTAACTGACTTCACCCAAACACTGACATCCTGGTCAATCTGGAAGCCTTGTGATGCTGAAGCTACCTCAGGTGCTATCCTGTACTCCCTCTGCGACCACTGCGCTGCTGCAATCTCTTCTGTGCCTCTTGCACTGCTGCAACCTCCATTGCATTGCTACAGACTTCTGCACTCTAACACTGCCTTGTCGCTCCATCACACCTTGCTTTACCCGACACTTGTCATCATGCCACTGTCTTTAAGGGCTCCTGTAGCCGGATGTGATCCAAGAGTTTGGGCACCTCAAGAATCCTGCCCCTGCATGTAGTCTTCTCGACTACAACTCTAGATCACCCCACCTCTTCTCTAGAGGCACATGAGTACTCATGGCACAATCGTCATCAGTCTCGACATCTTTCTCTACCTTTGCTGGAGCAAACTTTGAGTTTGAAGCTTCTCCCTTGCCTTTCTTCCTGGGGCACTGAGAGGCACAATGTCCCAACTCCCCACAATTGAAGCACTTGACCTTGGAGATGTCTTTCTTCTTCCTTTTTTGTAGCCCCTGCTGTCCCACTGATGTGAGAGCTGCATCCTCCTCCTCTTCTTTGATTTGAACTCTCTTACCACTACTCCCCGCCTTGGTCAATCTGTTGAGCTCTTCCTATCGAAGAGTTGCCCACATCTCCTCCCAACTGAGGAGAGTTTCTCTGCCCAAAATGCTTTGGACAAACGTCTCCCACTCCTCGGATGCTGCATTCAGGGCAGTCCTGACGAAGAACTTTGGATCTGGAGTAGACCCCACAAAAGTAAGTTGGTCGTGAATCCCCTGCAATCTGAGAAGGAAGGGATCTATATCCTCTCCTTTCTGCATCTTATACTGTCTTAATTGAATTTCTAATAGCATCTTCCGTTGCACGGAAGAGCCCCGATACAAGGTTGTCAGGTTCTCCCACATCTCCCTTGCTGTGTTCTTCTCAGCAATGTGTGGTACTACATGATCTTTGACCCCGTCTAGGATCATGCACTTGGCCTTAGCTTGAGCCTCCTCGTATTTCTTCAATGGATCAATGTCGACTGGTTCAGCGACAACCTTCAAAGGCATCGTCCTTGATGCGATGTTTGTCTAGGATTGCCAGGACCCTGGCCTTCCAGATGACAAAATTGGATGCTCTGTCCAATCTGTCATGATCCCTCAACCCATTCATCGCCATCTCTGCTCCTCTTCTCTAGGCTCCCTCTGAGTCCTGATTTCCCTCTTGGAAATCCTTTGGCCAACCATCGAATCACTCCTCTCTAATCCTCCTTTGCCATTGCAACCCAAATCTAGATTTCTTGGTTAGAAATCTGTCGAGGTAGTGCTTCCCTCTACCTTGGTTTAGTCTCCTTAGACACTGTTCTGCACCGACAGAAACAACGTCCCACCAACTCCTCAGATCAAAGTCTGCACACTCCCTTAGCCCTGATAACTCGAAGAATCTAAGCCCTTTAGGCTCTGTGCAATCTCTGCGTGGGCTAAATCTGCTCCTCCCAGCCAATTGTGTCAATCCTTCTTGACTTAGAAAGATGACGTGGCTCTGCGTGAGCTTGATCTGCCTTTGCCCTGGCCCTTCTCCTAGCTCAGAGTGCCGACATAAGCACTGCGTGAGCCTCTGCGTCACCTCTTCTGCACTACGTCACTCCTCCTTTTGCCTCTCCGGTTTTGGAACAACGCTGTCTCTCGAGACAACTGCTTCTTTGCTGCAAACTCTTAGATTTCTTCGCTGGTGTCTTTAGTCGCTTATGATCTGCAATTGCTCTGATACCATGTGAAAATTCCTGAATCCAACACATTAGAAACCCCTACTGCAATTACTGGTTTACAATCTCCTACTTGTTGTTTACATTAACAAGTTATTTAATTGCATAAACATTGAACTAAACACTATTGCGACCTTCACAAATATACAGATCACGCACTGAAATAAATTGAGACAATAACACAAGGGACACCATTATTTTTGGACAATCGTCCCCGGTAAAACCCAATTCGGGAAAACGTGTGCAACATATAGAGGGTTTGTATTATTAAGCAGATTTCGTGAATACAACTAGGTTGCCAGAAATGGCTCACCCAACAGAGAATATCCTCGGCAGTAGTACCTTTATCCGGAGACAGATATTCTGACAAATCGGCAATCAGATGATCAAACCCCATAATGACTCCAGTTGTTCCCTATGCTGGACAACGAAAGCTGCTCCAAGCACTGCTTTGGAACTGCGTCACTCGTCTAGGATCTGTGTCACCCTCTCCCAACTCAGAATCTGCTGATCTGCGCCCAATGTGCCCCACAAAATTTCCCCAGCGTTGCCTTTGAGGCCCAACATCAGCCTTTGTGGCTTTTGCGTCTCATTGCGTCGGCCCTCTGCGTCAGCCCTTCTAGGGCCCGCGTTGTCTCTCTCGGCACTGCGCTGCCTCTCTGCTATGTATTCTTCAGCCTCGGATGAAAATCCCTTTCTGAATTGCCCCTCGCTGCAACTCTGATCACTAACTCGATTTCCTCAGCAAACCTCGCCCCAAAAAATCGAAATCTTTGAGCACTTGGTGTATCTTCAATTGACCCTCAAACCCCCTCTTATACTTTTCCTATTGACCGGTCAACAACGGAGATTAAGTCCTTAATCAACGGCTAAGATTAGAACTAGCTTGATCCTCGTCACTTAGAACTTTCTCACTCATATTTTATTAATACACATTAAATTTTTTATTTTCCTAAGTTTAGACTTAGGAACCCAAAAAATATTAATTATTTTAATAACTCCTTAGCTGGGTGGAATTTCTCCAAACAATTTTTGGGTCTTGGATATCTCATGTGCCTTAGCCTCTCCACCAATTTTCAAGGCTAGAGCACATCCAATGCTGCCCAAGATCAACAGGTGGAGTATGTTTAGGATGTGCCAGTGGAAAGAAGACAAGGGGGCCATTCCCCTCTAGTGAGAACAAGACGAACAACATCCTCAAACTAATTCATTCTGACATGTGTGGTCCAATGCTTGTACATTCGCTTGGTGGCCATCTTTACTGCATAACCTTCATCGATGATTTCTCAAGAAAGACATGGAGATATTACTTGAAGCACAAGGACGAGGCCTTCGACATATTCAAGGACTTCAAGGCTTTGGTTGAAAATCAAATACGAAAGAAAATAAAGGTCTTCAGGTCTGACAACGAAGGAGAATACATTTCAAACAAGTTCATAGATTTTTGCAAGAAGGAAGGAATCAAGAAGGATACTATTGTGCCCTATAATCTCAAACAAAATGGAGTGGCTGAGAGAAATAATAGGTCTATTGTGGAAGATGCCTGAGCCATGCTTAATGATTAAAAGCTGTTGAAGTTCCTTTGGGGAGAAGCAACAAATACAACAATATATGTTCAAAACAGGGTTCCTCGTCAAGCATTGGATAACAAGACTCTCGAGGAAGTATTCCCAGATGTCAAACTCAACATTGTACATCTCAGGATATTTGGCTGCCCCATGTATTTTCATATGTCGAAGGACAAAAGGAACAAATTGGAAGCCACCAGAATAAAATGTATGTTTGTTGGATATTGTGAAGATTCCAAAGCATTTAGAATATATATTTTTGGTCAAAGGAAGGTTCAAATTAGTAGGGATGTAACATAACAATGAAGATGTTGCCCTTGGAAAAGCAAGGGACTTTCCTTTGCCTCCTCCCCGTAAGAAGAAGGGTGATGATATGAATATTTTAGAAGGTCCTTCCATACTAGAATCCGAGAAAGATATTGTTGATGATCCCATGGAGCCTATGGACCCCTTGTGAAAATTTCATCTATTGCAGCAACTCTAAATTATCTTCGAATTGTTAATTTAATTTAATAATTTATTTGCCCATACAAACAACAAATAATTCTCTAGTGCAATTTTCACAAATAAATTGTGAAAGAAAATAGCGCTGGAAATTGAGAAAATCTAGCGCGCACATAAAAATGACAATTATTTTTGGACAATTGTCCCCAGAAAAACACAACTTGGGAAAACTGGTGCAACATATGAGGGTTTTATTATTATTCTTCAGCAACAATTCTGAGTACAATCATTTAGATGGTCTACTGGCAATCTAATTTGAGGGAAAATACTGGCAAAATTATTGTGAGAATTTTCTCTCACCCCACAACTAATTTCTGTCCCTGAAACTGCCTCCCTAGCCACATGCCAATCCTTTTGCGTCAACCTCTGCAAAGTGCTTGCGCAAAACCTCTGGGAATTTCGGCCTACCTCTCACTGCCTCTCCTGGAACTGGAATACTTGCTCCGAAAATGTTGTTGACCTCCTCTACCACTTGCTACTCCCCTCCGGCTCTATCTTTTCTGCTACTAAGAAAATCGCACTGCCTGGGCAACTGAGTATCTGCACTGGTGTATTCTCCATCACCACATAGATCCCTTATATCTTCCTCTTGGGACTCCGACGACCAAGATTAAATCGTAATCGATGGCTCAGATCATTTCTAGATCAATTCGTGTGAGTTTCCAGAGAATTCTCACCTTGACTTAATTAATTATGATTAAATAACCAATTTTCCTAAGTTTATACTTAGGAAACATTAAAAAATTTGTTAATAATCTAATTAAGTCATCTCTAGGTGGAAGTTTTAGAAACAATTTCTGGGTTTTGGAGATCTCATGTATTCTAGTCTCTCCACCAAATTTCGTGGCTAGACACATCTGATGGAACAAAAACTAACACTCGTTCTTAGCAAGGATTGTGTTCTCTCTAGTGTTGCACATCCTGTCACAACACCCTGTCTCTGTATCACCTCCTGTCACGTTGCTAATGTCTGGCTGTTGCTGCCCACCAACTACTACGCAACTCTGATGCTGCATTTGTGCTGTTGCTAACATTGCCATACTGCTACCAACACTGCATTTGCACTGCAACTCCCTTTCATCTGTTGCTGCTGCAACTGTAATTACTGCAACTGAGAAGCATTTGAAATAATGTCCCTGCTACTGAAATGGGTTCTCCACCATACCCATCTATTCTATGAAATAGACGAACTTAGTTCTCCCTAGAGCTTTTGTGAGTATATCTGCAACCTTCTCTTTTGTGGGAACATACTGTACCTGGACTGCTTCCACGATGTACACAATCTCTAATGAAATGACACCGAATATCTATGTTTTTTGACGTATCATGAAACATTGGATAGATAGCTTAATGCAACTTTGATTATCACATTAGGCACTGGTTGCCTCCATCCTTTGTTTGAACAAGCTTACTAGCAGCTTCCGAAGTAACCATATACTCTGCGTCTACAGAGCTAAGTGCTACTGACTTATGCTTCCTGCTACACCAAGAAACCATCCCTTATCCAATGCTGAAGCAGTACCCAAAGGTACTTTTCCTATCCACTAAACTACTTGTCCAATCTGCATCTGTAAATCCACATAGTTTGACAACATCCCCCTGAGTATATCTCAACCCATACTTGACTGTACCGCGCACATACCTCAAAATATGCCTCGCCACTACCCAATGTACCCTCTTTGGTTCAATCATAAACTAACTGAGGGTATCGATTATGAAGCAAATATCTAGCCTAGTGTTGACCTGATACATGAGAGAACCGATAAACTATCTATATAAGGTAGGGTCGACATCCTTGTCATCTAATGCATCTATCTTCTTACAGTTGGTAATCATGGGTCTACAATCCTGCATTCTGAATCTCTTCAAAATGTCTGTGGCGTATCTTCCCTGCCCAAGGAAGATCTCCCCATTCTTCTACCACACTTCCAATCCTAGGAAATAATGCATCAACCCCAAATCATTCATATCAAACTCTGCGCCCAGGTTCCTCATGCAGTCCTCTATGAGCCTTGATGATCTTGTCAAGAAGAGATCATCCACATACAATACTAGGACGAGAGGCTCACCTTCTACCATCAAATAGTAAAGTTTGGGATCTGCGTCACTCTTGATGAATCCCATTTGCTGCAAGTAGCTGTCGATCCGAACATACCATTCCCTGGGAGCTTGCTTGAGGCCGTATAAAGCTTTCTTCAATATGGACACATAAGTGCTCCTCTCATGAGTTTCGAAGCCCTCAGGCTATTCAATGTACCCCTCTTCCTCTATCACCCCATTCAAGAATGTTGTCTTGATGTCCATCTAGTGAATCTCCCATCCCATCTGAGCTGTTAGGGATATAACTGACCGAATAGAGGTGCATTTGGCAACTAGAGAAAAGGTTTCCTCATAATCTATCCCTTTTTTTGCGCATTCCCTTTTGCCACAAACCTAGCCTTGTACTTCTCCACACTGCCATGTGTAGCATACTTGATCTTGTAGATCCATCGAGAACCTACAACTAACCTGTCCTCAGGCCTTGGCACCACCTCCCAAACATCATTCGTCTTGTTAGAGCTGTATTCTTCTACCATGGCATCTACCCATACTTGATGTTGTGCGACTTCCTGAAAGTTAGAAGGTTCTGTAACTTGAGCTACCAATGCTTGATATATGTCACGCTGCCTGCGCTCTCTTTTGCTCGTACTAGGAGCTCCAGTAAATTCCTTTGCATCTCTCAATGTCTGACGAACCTCTCTGCTGGCTTGGCCACTAGTAGTGGGAGGTTCTACCAGCTCCTCCTTTTCCTACCCCTGCTGCGCCATTTCTTGAGATCTCATTGGATTTCCTGCTCCTGAGGAACTACTAGTACTGGTTACTGTACTAGATCCTTGTGACTGTCCCACTGGCTACCCCTGTGGCTATCCCTGTTGCTAGACCAATGGAGCTTCAGCTCGCTGAATTTGATCGCCTGCAGGCATCTCACGAGATCTCTTGAAAGCTCGATCTTCCATGAACTTTACGTCTCGTCTTACTACAATCTTCTTATTGCCAGGAATGTAGATCCTATATACATTGGAGGTCTCGGTATGCCCAACGAGAAATCCTTTCTCTGCAGTCTGATCCAATTTGGTATGCTTCTCATCTGACATGTGGCAATAAACAATGCCGCCAAAGATCCTAAAGTAACTCACTTATGGCTTCTTCCCTGTGAAGACCCTTCAGACGTTTTCTTCCCCAATGCTGTATGAGGAGTCATGTTTTGAATATACACTACCGTGTTACATGCTTCTGCCCATAGCAAACTGCGCAAATCCTGTCATATAACATAACTTTTGCAACCCCAATTATGGTTATGTTTTTCCGTTCTGCTACCCCATTCTATTGTGGATTATATGCAACTGTGCATTCTCTTCTGATGCCTTCCTTTGCGCAAAAATTTGTGAAGTCTTTATCAATATATTCTCCACCATTATCTGAGCGAAACACCTTGATCTTTTTCCTTATTGCATTCTTCACGAGAGCCTTAAACTCTTTGAAATGATCGAAGACCTCATCTTTGGTCTTCAGGAAGTAGGTCTAGGTTTTTTTGGAATGGTCATCAATAAAGGTGACGAAGTATTTGGCACCACTGAGAGCTCTAGTGGACATCGGGCCACAAATATCTAAATGTATAAGTCCTAACACACCATCTGCTTTACTGTCACTTCTTGGGAATGCTGCATTAGCATACTTCTCAAGTACGCATCCTTTGCACACATCATTGTGTTCTGTGCCAAGTTTTGGAACCCCTATTACTGTTTTCCTGAGCATCTTGAGTGCCCATGGTGTAAATGTCCCATTCTCCTATGCCATAACTCATTTAGTTCCTTCCCATTGTTACTGTCACTACCAATTAGTGCCATTGGAGAGTTGAGCTGCAATTTGTATAATCTGTTACTTCGAACTCCGATCTGTCTTACCCTCTTCCAGTTTGAGTGTTTGACAAACACTTTCTTCCCTATGAAGTGGATATATATCCCTTATCCTGTAGTTGGGATACTAAAATTAGGTTCATACCCAATCCTGGCACATGTAATACATCTGTAGCGCTGGTGCTCGCTCCTGACTCCCTTTGAAAATCGATGGTACCTCTCCCTACAGGAGCACACTTCATTTTGTTTCCCATCGTAATCTGGAAGTCCATTTGCTCCTTGTAAGTAGAGAAATATTCTCCAAACCCTGTCATATGAGTTGATGCTCCACTGTCTATATACCAGACACCATGTGAAGCAAATCCTGACAAGCAAGCAAATTCGTCCTCCAACCTGGAAGATAAATTTGAAGCCTCGTGAATGTCAATTATGTCCATGGTCATGCTGAAGAATTTACTGCGTGTTTTCCTCTTTCCATGCGACGCTAATTCTGCAACTCCAAACTATTGCAAAAACCCTCTACGTCCAACCAAGGAATCTACTCAGCGAAAATCTGAGCTGCTGTTGCTCCCTTTGACTGTTGAAATCACTATCCTGGGAAACTTCGATTTTTCTGCACACCTGCAACTGAAAATTGAACCCCTACCCAATAATTTGAACTGCTAATCTGGGTACTACACACCCTATGAGAATTTCGGCCTGTTGCTCCCACTAAACAACGAAATTCCCTTCTTTGCTTCTGAGCTTCCCGACTGATCACCCACATTTTGTTACCATGTGAAAATTTCATCTATTGCAACAATTGGAAATTATTCTTCCAATTGTTAATTTAATTTAACAATTTATTTGCCCATACAAACAATGAATAATCTACTGCAATTTTCACAAATAAACTGCAGAAGAAAATAACGCTAGAAAATGAGAAAATCTAGCGCACATAAAAATGACAATTATTTTTGGACAATTGTACCTGGAAAACCCAATTTGGGAAAATCGATGAGGGTTTTATTATTATTCTTCAACAACAATTTTGAGTACAATAATTTAGATGCTCTACTGACAGTCTAAACTGAGGAAAAATATTGACAAAATTATTGTGAAAATTTTCTTTCACCCCACAACTAATTTCGATTCTTGAGACTCAAAGTTAAATCCATCAGTTGCTATTATGCACAATTGAATTTTAGAATGGTGTTCTTTAAGGAAATTGTAGTTTATTAGTGTAGAAATTCATGAATCTCCAACAATTACGTAGTCATGGTTGGTTGCTTTATTTGTTGATGGAGGCCAATAAAAGCGTTGGCACCTGAAAAATGTGCTTTCGTGGAAGATCCTAGGCAAGTGGATATTCAAAGTTCTATATCATCTTCTGTGTAGATTCTCTTTTAAATAATATTTGAGACTAAGCTTGTTTATGCAACATTCATGCATTCAGTTTTTAGGTTTCACCAATCAATTGTAAATAGATATGCCAAAATAGAAGGGGAGTAGGTGAATAACAGATGTAAAGTGTAGCTCATTGATCTTAAATCAATATTAAGGTATTACAGACTCATGCAGGAATGCCTATATTATTTAGTGCAACGAATCGAAAAGATTGCGAATAATATAGACAATGAACCGTTATTAAACATAATAAACACACACATCAACACAGCGAAATAATCAAGGAGTTCACTAGACTTCTTGGCTATGTCTCTTGGTCCAACTTTCAGTGTCGACCTCTATATTATGTCTTTAAGAGCAGAATATTACAAGTGTGAGCTCGATAGAGTCTCGACTCTCAACACAATAGTGACAAAACAATAGGGATTTGCTCGAAATCCTCGGGTCTAAAAGAGTGCATAGACTCTCCCTCTTGCTTTGTGTCTTCTGCTTTCTCTTGCTCTCTTCTCTGTCGTTGTCTCTTCTGTTCTGCTATTGGATGGCTTTTAAGTCTATCGGCCCTGTCTGTTCGCCTACCCTCCTCGGGCTTTCGGGCTCTTGACCCTTGTCCATTCATCTCCCTTTCGAGCGTTAAACAATCATTGTAAAACGCTTAAGGTATGGTGGCCACCTGTTTTCAAACAGAAAGGACCAACACGGGTGAAAATCCCAAAGAATTGCTTCTCTGTTTACACAGAGAAATACACAGAAATACATAGGAAAAACGCTTATTAGCGGACTTCAAATTTTATACAGCCGCACCTATAAACCCCGTCGGGTCCGACTTGATCGCAATTGCAAGTCGCACCGGCTATGGGTCAAGCATCAATACACAGGGAAATACAAAGAAATGCGCAAAAACCGGACTTCAAATATATTTAAATCCAACTTATAATCCTTATCGGGTCCGGGTCTATCTCATGTCGCATATCGCGGGCCTTTGTATTGTTCTCAGTCCACTCGCCGATATCGGCGTATCGCATATCGGCCCTTCACAATGCCACGGGCCATGGTCCATTCCCATATATTGTTGCGATGCGATATTGCGATGCAATCTCCGCCGTTGATCTGCGATCTTCAATCCGACGGATGACAGTCATTTCGGATGGCCCACTTGCACGGAGATTACCCACACGAAAAGGCGGTTTTCTCTCTCCTGATGCGTGCTACGTGTCGGCCAGTGTATGGAATCGGGCAGAGCCTCTTCAATACTTCTTACCGCCTGAAGTCCGCCCGAAACACCACTTACCACGGGACTCAAACCCTTCGCTGTGTTATTTCATAACTCCTTCGGGTCCGCTTATGTTAAGTCCTCCCTTTGGTTCCATGCGATGCGATATTGGTAGTTGATCTGCGTGCTCGATCAACGGTTCACGTTGTTTCACTTGTATCGCTATTGCATTTCTCTTAAGGCTAAGGCCCGTTAACACTGCTTGCTTTCTCCCGATGCGATATCAATCTCATCCGTTGATCCCGTATATCCAACGGCTCTGGGGCATTAAGGCTGTGCTTCTTCGCTTTCACTCTAACTTGGGTTTTCTGCCATTCTTTCACTGTTTCTCTGCCATACTCTGTTTTATAACTCCGTCGGGTCTTTCCTTTGTTAACATATTTGAAGACTTAGACTTAGAGGTTTTATTCAAGATCCATTTTGGATCACGCCTTTCCACTGAAAAGCTTTTGGACCACCAAAAGTTGGTTTTTAGGCATCGATCAAGTGAGGATACAACTCCCTCACTTGTTTAACTTCTATCCATCGTGCTTTGCTTGGATTTGAACCTTTGAGCCCTACTCTTAGGTACTCAACATCCCCTCGACGCATAGTTCTCACCTTCCTATCTAGAACTGTGTCTTCTTGTAACTCATTGAGATATTCAGGCAACAGATCCTCGATAGAAGGCAATTGACTTTGCTCTTCAGGATCTTCAATCATTGATGGTTCACACAATCTCAAGTTTTCTGCATTAACAACTGAATATATCTGCATATAAGCTGGTAAATCAAGGCAAAAAGCATTTTCACCAATTTTATCAAGTATCTTGAAAGGTCCATACCTTATTGGTTTTAGCTTCTTACCTTCACCTTGCATTTTGTCTTTGCTAATGTGCAGCCAGACTTGATCATCAACTTGAAAACTATGCTCAACCCGATGCTTGTCATGTCTTGCCTTGTACTTGGCTTGACTTCTTTCCAGCTGTTCCTGTACTGCCTGGTGAATTTCCTGGATTTGTTCAATGAACTTGGTTGCTTTGTCCACATTATTGTGGCCATCAACTGCTATGTCTTTACCAAAGACAAAATCCAAGGGAAACTTTGGTATAAAACCAAAACAAGTCTCAAAAGGAGATCTTTGAGTAGAAGAGTGCTTGGCACGGTTGTAAGCATGCTGCACATAACACAAATGCTCATCCCAAAGCTTGGGATGCTTGTTGCAATAGCCTCTGAGCAACTGTATCACTGTCCTGTTTACCACCTCTGTCTAACCATCTGTTTGCGGATGAAATGCTATGCTCTTCTTCAACCTGGTGTCCATCAACTCCCATAAACTTGACCAAAACTTCCCAATAAATTGAGAATCTCGATTAGATATAATAGAAGTGGGTAAACCAAAATGAACCCATATATTCTGAAAGAACAACTTTGCTGTTTGTTCAGCTGTAACCTACTTGTTACATGGTATCAAAATACACATTTTACTGAACCTATTCACACCAACATACAATTAATCATGACCTTTCCTAGACTTTGGCAATCCCCCAACAAAATCCATGGAAACACTTTCCCAAGGACAAGAAGGAATTGGAAGTGGAGTGTACAAGCCTAATTTTCTATCACTGGGCTTGCTTGTAGCACACATAGTACACCCTTTGATATATCTAGAAACTGTCTCATGCATTCTTGGCCAATAACAGAACCTTTGCAATTGTGCAATTGTTTTACTTACACCAAAATGCCCTAATATGAGAGAAGTATGTGCTTCTCGAATTATGTTAACTCTTTCAGTTTGTGGAATGCATAACTTTCCCAAATGATATAAGAGCTGGTCCTTTACATAATAATCCAATTCTTCTACTTGCTTGCCATGACTTAAAGTTGCATATACATCTTTAAAATCTACATCTTGAGCATATTGTTCAATGTAACTTTCATGCATTACTGAGTTATGCTTAAGTATAGTAGATGCATTTATGATTGGTCTTGATAACATGTCTGCAACCTTATTGTGTATGCCCTTCTTATATCTGATTACAAGATGAAATTGCTGTAGAAAACCCATCCTACTATAATGTCTTGATTGCTGCAATTTAGTTTGTGAGTGAAAATATTGAAGTGGTTGATGATTTGTATGTATGATTGTTTCTTTACCCATTAGGTAATGTTTCCACTTTTTCACACTTTGTACTAATTCATACAATTCTTTATCATATGTGGGATAATTAACTACTGCAGAAGTAAATGTCTCAGAATGATAGCATATGGGTTTTCCGTATTGCATCAACACTGCTCCCATGGCATAGTCACTGGCATCTGTCTCAATCTCAAATGGATGTTGAAGATCTGGCAGTGCTAGTACTGGTGCTGTACTGATTTTCTCTTTTAAGGTGTCGAAGGCTTTTTGTTGTTTGCCTCCCCACTTAAACACCTTTTTCAATCTTGTTAAAGCATGTAATGGAGTTGCAATCAAAGAAAAGTTAGCAATAAAATTTCTCCAGTATTGTGTTGCCCCTAGGAAACTCTTAACCTCTGTAGCAAATTTGGGTTTAGGCCAGTACACAATGACTTCAACCTTAGAGGGATCTATCTTCAATTCACCACCCCCTACAATATAACCCAAATAATTTAAAGATGTTCTGCCAAATTCACATTTTGACAGTTTTACATAGAGATTTTCTCTTTTTAAAACATCTAAAGCCTGCTTTACATGCTTTACATGGTCTTCTCATGTCTTACTAAAAACAAGAATGTCATCTAAATAAACAATTACAAAATCATCAATAAATGGTCTGAGTACATCATTCATGACTCTCATAAACGTAGCAGGAGCATTAGTTAAGCGAAAAGGCATAACCAAACATTCATAAAGTCCTTGCTTTGTCTTGAAAGCAGTCTTCCATGCATCCTATTCTGCAACTCTGACCTGATGATAACCACTTCGCAAGTCTAACTTAGAAAAGTAAACTGCTTCTTTTAATTGATCTAATAAATCATCAATACGAGGAAGAGGATAACAATTCTTGATCGTTATTTTATTTAGTGATCGATAATCAATGCACATTCTCCACGAACCATCTTTCTTTCTCACCAGCACGATTGGAGATCCACATAGTGATGTTCTTGGTTGTATAAACCCTTTATTGAGAAACTCTTGTACCTGCTTCTTTATCTTTGCATTCTCTAAAGTTGACAACCTGTACATTCCAATGTTAGGTAATGGAGCATCTTGCTACAAATAAATGTCATGTATTATTTCTCGCTTGGGTGGCAGACCTTTTGGTTCTTGAAATAGAACATCATACTCTAAAACAACTTTAACTAAATCAACTTTCTGTTTAGAATCACAACCTTCAAATGCATTGCATTTTTCAGGATCCTTTGTCTTTACAACCATTAGTAAAAATTGCTTACTTGAATTCACAATTCCTTTCATCTGCCCTGAATTTTTGAGAGAATAATTATCTTTGAGTTTATGAGCTCTTACAGTATATTCTATTCCATCTTTAGTGAGTTGATACTTATTCTCAACTCTATAAAAAATAGCTTTCCTATCATACAAGTATGGACTTCCCAAAACAATACCACATATATCCAATGGAACTATATCTAACTCAACCTCATCTACAAATGTTGATCCAATAGAAAACCTAAGTTTAAATTGTCTCGTCACATGTAGCTTTGTTTTATCACACACCCAACCTAATGGATATGGCTTCTCATGAGGTTTTGTTTGTAATCCCAACTTTTACAATTGTTTCAGAAATCAAATTTACTTGTGATCCACTATCAAACAAAGTATCAATCTTATTGTGCTTGGAAATTGCTCTAATACGAAAAGCTCATTTCTTTCCCTCTCATTATTTTCATTATCAACAGATTGTGCATAATTACTTGTGGATGCTTCAGAATTTTTACCTTTAACACCTGTGGCTGCAACTGTTGTTTCATCGCCTAAATCTAATGCCAAGTCCTGCTGAATAGCAACAATATTCTTTTTCTTCTTTCCACCAAACTTCCTACGTCTCCATTCTGGATGCAAAAACCAACAGTGTGCCTCATCGTGTCCTTCTTTCTTGCAATGAGTGCATGAAGGTTTATCCTTCTTTACAATGTTTGCTTTCCTCTCCTTCCATTTCAGTTTCTTCTTTTCCTTGCTCTTGCTTACAAAATATTTATATGATCCCCCAACCTCTGGGTTTACATTCTTACCTCTAGCTTCTAGATGTGTGGCTTGAACTGATACATCATCTAAGCTAGTGGGATGAAACATGAGAATATTATGCCCTAAATAGCTATGAAGACCACCTATATACTTTAATAAAGTCTTAGGTGAATCTAATGATATACCTAGTGTTAAAGATCTCTTTCTGAATTCCTAAGTATAACTTTGTACACTTTGACCCTTCAATTGATGAAGATTTTTCCAACTCATCATTGCCTGCTGCATGTAAGCTAAAGGATAGAATTGCTTTTTGATAGCAGAAACAAATTCATTCCAGGTAGAAATGTTTTACCATGTTTTTGCAGATCAGCTTGTGTCTTGCCTTCCCACCATACTAGTGCAGTTCCTCCAAGTCAAAGGCTAGCCAGCTGAATCTTCTTCCTTTCTGAATCAATGTTTTGTACCCTGAAATATACATCAATTTGTCTTATCCAATTATCTAGCTTTTCTGCATTGAGTTCTCCATCATAAATTTGCAAATCAAACTTCACATCTAATTTGATTTAGGAAGTTTTCTTCTTCTTCTTAGAAGAGCTAGAAGATGATGAGGATGACGAAGTTGATGATGGAGGAGATGGTGGAGGAGGCATTTCCCCTTTCCCTTTGCCTTCTGGAGGGGCAACTAGAAAAGGTTCCTCTGCTCCTTTGTTTGGTTTAGGTGTTGAAGTGCTTTCACCTCGGCCCTTCTTAAATTCTAGATACATATTTTCCACCATGGCTTGGAGTGTCTTAAAAATCTCTATAAACTGAGATTCTAATCCCAATGGGGCTTCTTCTGCCATTCTCCTCTGAGAATAGACTCTTCCAATCTCTGGATTAGTCTCAACAAGTTCTCCTTCTCCTAGTCTAAGCTTTAATCTAGTTAGCATTCAAAATCCAGCACAAGCTTGTCTAACCTTAACAAAACCAAATGCTCTGATACCACTTGATCTGAAATGGATACTAAATCAAGAAGAAAAGGTATTACAGACTCATGTGCAGGAATGCCTATATTATTTAGTACAATTGATCGAAAAGATTTCAAATAATATAGATAATAAACACACACATCAACACAACAAATAATCAACGAGTTCACTAGACTTCCTGGCTACGTCTCCTGGTCCAGCTTTCAGTGTCAACCTCTATATTAAGTCTTTAAGAACATATTATTACAAGAGTGAGCTCAAAAACAAAGTCTCTACCAACAGTGACATCAAAGAGGGATCTACTCGAAAATCTTGAGTCTAAAAGAGTGCATAGACTCTCCCTCTGTCCTGTTCCTCTATTCAATCTGCCTCAATCTGATTGACTGACTGTCTTTCTGTGACTGTCTTCAATTGACTTCTCTGAATGTCTCTCCCTCCCCTCAACTATCATGGGATGGCTCTTTTTAAACCTATAAGCATTGTATGTTCATCTCCATTCTCAGGCTTTCTGGCTTCTGGCTGATATCCGTTCAAATCCCTGTTGAGCGTTAAATAATCATTGCAAAATGCTCTAAGGTATGGTGGCCACATGTTTCCAAACGGAAAGGACCAGTGCGGGTGAAAATTCAAAAGAATCGCTTCTCTGTTTACACAGAGAAATACACAGGAAATACTCTAAAAACAGTGGAAAATCTGACCAAGCCAGACTTCAAAAGATATAAGGTCTGCCCTATAATCCTCTTGGGTCCGGATTTTATCACTGTCGCAAGTCGCATATCGCTTAGTCCCTTTGCATTGCAATTCTCCAATCTCCGATCCCCGATTGCTCTGATCGGCCTCATCGCCTATCGGCGCATCGACAATATCACTGCTTCAACGGTCCTTTGCTTTGTTGTGCTCCTGATCCCTGATCTCCGATCACCTTGATCGTTCCGATCACCAATTTCAATTGCGACTGTCCATTCCTTTCCAGATCCAACGACTGTCAATGAAGCGCTCATCGCACAGTCTTAAGTATATGGGTTCCGTCCTTGTCCCTTGGTTCCTTGCGATGCGATAATGCGGACATCGCATATCGCTTAAGCCTGCAACCTGTGTTAAGTCCTCCTATTAGAGAATTGCGATGTGATATGTTTCCATTCATGTCCACCGTTGATCTGTGCGCTTGATCAATGACTCACGTTGTATCGCTGATCGCAGTCGCATTTCCCTCAGGGCCGCCTCTGATATACTCCACTGGCCTCTCCCGATGCGATATCCTGATTTAATCTGGGTTGTCAATCTGTTCGATCCGATGGATCTTATGCAATGTTACTTAAACCTCCGCTTAGCTCTGTTTTCCACCATTCTTAGTGTTTTTCTCTGCGATAATGTTTTCTGATAGTTAATACATATGAAGACTTAGACTTAGAGGTTTTATACAAGATCCATTTTGGATCAATGTCTCGATCAACCTAGTCATGCTATCCAACATCAAAGACAATGTAAGACAAGTCGTTGAATTAGTAGGGATATTCTGTATCTCTGCTGCGATCCATGTATGACGGGTCATAACATCCTCTCATGTGGTTTTAGTTGTAGCATCATCCCACGGAGGGATTGATGTTGCACTCTAATCCTCAGCGTCAGCTTATTGACGACTGGTAAATCATAAACATAATTTAACATATATATAATTAACAAAATGAAGCATAATAACATATACATTAAATTCAAACACATTAGTTGAAGACAATTTCAAGACATAAACACATAAATTTTGAAGAAGATTTAAAAATGCAGGAGGTGTACCTGAAATGGGTGAAGAAGGTCCACTGGATGTAACATGGTCATGAACAGAGACAAAAACACTGCCCCTGACACTCTGGCCGACGTCAGAGGTAGGCTCTATAATGGGAACATGAACTTTCATTGGGCTTCGTGATATATCATGAGCTCGACCACATATAAAAGAACCTCTCGCACTACGATGGTTTGTAGTTGGGGCACATATATGAGATGCCTCAATGTATTACATATAATACATATAAACTATTCCAAGAAAAAAATGTTGACAAAAAAACCATTTCTAAACTCAAGCTGAATAATCTAGCCTGAAGTCCTAAAATTTAGACTCCATTTTTTGATAATTTATCAACCAAAGTACATTGAGTTTTGTTAATCTATGTTGTCATTGATGTTAATATGGCAGTGTTTGTAATGGAAAATTCTTGTGACATGTGTGGTTTCCCATTGATGCCCATTGATCATAATACTGCTCATGGAGGATCCAAGGATTGAATACAGACATAATAGAAACAGTGGAACCAAGGAGGAAAGATATCAGAAGCCATCAGAAGAGAAAGAGAAAGAGTAAAGAGGAGAAGCCATGAAGCCAAAGAATAAGAGGAATAGTTCATCAGAAGCCATTAAGGAAGCAAGTTATTGCATATGCCCAAGGGTAGGTGCTATCAGAAGAACAAAGAGCAACATTGATATTAGAGAAGTAAAGAAAAAAACATTGGAGGAGCCATATTGGAAGTATCGCATGTAATATATGCCCAAGAAGAAATGATAGGAAGAAAACAACGGAGGAGCATAAACAGAGTTCATCAGAGGAAGTCGAAGGTCTAGCAGAAGATGAAGGTAAAAACATTCTGTTGACTGGGTTAATCATTGAAAGTTTGGACTTATAATGAATCCATAGAAGCACAGCCCGCGATTTGTTAAAGAGACTGCGTAAGACAAGGTTGTTTTATAATTGTGCAGACAACCTGAAGCCACAATAGTCAATCTTCTGAAGCAATTACTCCTAAAGCAGTTATCGCGACTATTAGAATAGAGGGTTGAAACAGAGAGTTGTGTGTGTGCAAGATCATTGAAGATACATTGACGATTGTGACCATGGTGTGTTAGTCATCATGATGTGACTTGGAGATTCTGTTTGAGAAATATGAAGAGTTATGAAGACTCCTTCATATGAAGACAGGTTGTCATTAATGAAGTGATTTGGAGAAGGCATTACTGAAGAGATTGACAGGGCTCGTTGAAGAAGATATTGGGAGCTGTGAAGTACAACCAAACATACCTTGACAAAGTGAACCAGATATAGGGTTGGAGCCCTTAGGGTTGGTTCCTCAAAATTGACAAGGTTGGAGCCTTGGAAGTCCAAGTTGGTGCTTGGAAAATATAGGTAGGAGCCTGGAAGATTGAGGATTGGTGTCCTTGGAGTTGGTGCTCCTAAACTCAAGGTTGGTGCCTTGGATAAGATAGGGTCGAAACCCTAGAGGTCAGAGCCTCACTAAAGTCCAAGTAGGTGCTTGGCACATCCCAGGTTGGAGCCTGGGTGTCTTCATCAAGTGTTGGAGCCCTACCCATATTGTACTTGATTCATTATAAAGATTATATTAATAAAAGCGTTTACTTCTATTGTTAATTTTTGTGTTCTAAATATAAGTGATCTAACTGGTAAAAGTAACAATTGAAAAGAAACACTGATTCACCCTCCTCTCAGTATTTCCAACAAGTTCCATGTAAACACAATCGAAAGAAGTGATCAAATCTACCCTCACACTTTTTATTGTTTTGAAATAATGAATTTTATTCATAACACTAAATATGTAAATATATATGTAAAAAATTGAAATAAACCTATTTACAAAACTAATGAATTTCATGCCAACCAAATACTACAATAGACTTTATGTTTTTAATGTTTGACTTTGACACATGATATGTACTAGGTGCAAGCACACGAAGACACTGTTTCTTGTACAACACACTACATAATGAAACAATATGGTACAAATTAGAAACTTGAGTCTAAATGATTTTATTTACTTGACCAAATGCACTTTTCATGATGGATTTAATGTATCTATCAATGATGCATCGTTGAAACACACACACACACATATTATGTTTTAAATAATTATGCTATGTTAAATGTTATAGTAATAATATGCTATACTTATGCACAATGTACA
>APFE031161297.1:0-14993 GCA_000404065.3 Pinus taeda
TCAGTTTTCTAGTTTAAGTCAAAATACTATTTTTTCAATTTCAGTAACAAAGTGAAGATAAAGGTGATTAAAATTATGTGTGGCAGCGAATGACTTTCAATATAAAAGTTGTAAGGTTGGTGAACAACAAAAGTGAACACAAAGTAATCGAAGTGTAGTGTAGTTTAAGAGGACAACATTTTCCTGTTTTGTTAAATAAAGAATAGCGTACAGTGTAGTTTAAGAGGACAACATTTTCCTGTTTTATTTGGAAAAAAAAATAAAAAAATATCTTTAACTATTTTCCACATATTCATATTTCTACACATCTACATTTAAAATTATTAAGAATAATTTTTATATTTAAAAATACAATTTAGAATGTTGAATTTATTTTTATATTAATAATTTCAAAAATATATAATCTCATTGACAAATTCCAATTCCAATAAAAAAATGTTGAATATATGGTAAATATATTTTCATATTAGAATATATATAAAAAAAATGAGACATGAAAGTTTATCACCCACGCAAGTAACACTTCCAATCCTATCATTTAACAAACCATGAAAGAGGTGAATGCATGCAATAATTTCTATGTTTTTTTGCATGATAATTTTGGGGCTACGTGTATCAATGATTGATATCTTGGTAACCATAAGACCAAAGTTCAGTGAAGAGGATTGGACCCATATAGGAATTGAGGACGAATCTTGATGACGAAGTGTTTAGAATTTTTAATGTGTGAACAAATGAATGAAAAAAAAAATATCAATATGTGAAAAGCATCAATAATTACTCCCCATAGTTGCAGAAAAATAATTATAAATCAATATTCAACATTTCAAATGTGCAAACAAAATTATCAAAAAACGATATTCATAACTGTAGAAATTTTTTATAAACGACATATCCATAAATGATATTCATAGCTGTAGAAAAAATTTATAAACAACGTATCCATAAACGATATCCATAGCTGTACAAAAAATTTATAAACAACATTGTGCAAAGAAAATTGCCATAAACGCTATCCATAGTTGTAAAATGTTTCTATAAACCATACTTTATAGCAAGGCTCGAAGAAGAGGTGTGGCTTCAAATATGCAAACAAAATAAATGATATCCATAGTTGCAGAAAAAAATTATAAACAAAGATCGAAGAAGAGGCATGGAATTTTAAGGTAATTTGAATTGACAGAAAGGGCTACTTACCTCAAGCCTAATTGGATGTAGAGAGTTTGATTGGATGTAGAGTTATGAAGTGACAAGGGGGTTGAGCGTGGATCTAACACATGATCTTCATATATTATGTCTGACTCTCTCTACAAAGATACAAATCGAACACATGATCTTCAGAGGCATGGCTTCAAATTTGAAAACAAAATAAAGAATATCCATAGTTGCAGAAAAATATTATAAACGAAGATAGAAGAAGAGGCATGAAATGTTAAGATAATTTGAATTCACATAAATGGCTACTTGTCTCAAGCTTAATTGGAAGTAGATTTATGAAGTGACAGGGGCGTTGACCGTGGATCGAACACATGATCTTCATATATTCAGTATGACTCTGTCTCAACACAGAGATAGAACACACGACCTTCAAACATATTCTGTCTGATGCTACCCATCAAAGATAGAGATCGAACACACGATCTTTAGATATTCAGTCTCATGCTCTCCCAACAAAGATACAGAGCCAACAAAATTGGCGTTACCAATGAAAACACTATCCTGTAACAATTGGGCATGAGCATAGTTTCGAAAGCATCACATATTGGCTCGGTGAGATTGCAATCGTGAGAAAACGGCTATGAAGGGAACGGCTCAAATTCAGGAAGCTGGCTGAAATCGCCATTGTGAGAAAACGGCTATGAAGGGAACGCTCGAATTCAAGAATACAACATATAAAAGAAAAAAAATATTTAAATTTAAAAAGTACAGCCAGAGAAAACTAAAAATAACCTAAATTTAAAAAAAGAGTATAAATTTGCGATTGTGAGAAAACGGTTATGAAGAGAACGGATCGAATTCAAGAAGACAATCCATGAAAGCAAAAAATTACCTAATTTTGAAAGTAAATCTCGAAAAAGCAAAAGATAACTTAAATTTAAAAATAGAGTATAAATTGCATTCAGTAAAAAAAACCACCGGTTAAATTAAAAAAATACAAACGAAAATAATTTACCTTTAAAATTTAAATAAAGAAAAATAAAAAATTAAAGGTTAAATTTCAAATTAAAAACAGAATATAAATTACATTCATTCAAAAAAAACCACCCGTTAAATTAAAAAATACAAACCAAAATAATTTACCTTTGAATTTTAAGGAAAGCAAAGTAAAAAATTAAAGGCTAAATTTAGAAAATTGTTTTTGAGGTAATAGATTGACAATTTCGCTATATCCCTCAACCCTTGTTTGGCTTGGTTGATATCAAGCTCAATAAGAATTATCTCTCGTTTCAGTATGGGAAGGAACAAGAATTATCTATCTCTTTTAGTTATGGGTAGGAACACAAAACAACAAGAAAAAAAAGGTGTGATAATCTGAGAATTAAGACCTCACGAAAAGGTAGGTTTGGCTAGTGATGCAAAGCTATATGATATGAAAACTAATTTCAAAGTTAGAAAGAGAAAATAGTTGATGGAAAAGTGAAAATTTAAAAGGTAAATTTCAAAACAATATTTATTCTCTTTTGAAGTAAAAAATGGATAGTTTCAAAGATAGAAACTCTGGCTATTTAATTGTTTTTGCAGTAAAAAACACAAAATTTCAAAGTTAAAAAAGTAATGGTGAAATTTAAAAACTCAATGTTTAACTTGCTTTCTTCGCAGTCAAGAGAATATGTACAAAGTTAATGCTTAAATCTGAAATGTCAATCTTTATCTGAGTGACTCACACTATCAAATTACAAAAATGGGGTGAAGGTCATTATACATAGTTTTGTTTGCTAAATAATAAAATTGTCAAAATAAATTTTTAGGATAAATTGTTAAATAAGAAAAAAATAGTCAAATTCATATGGCTTAACAACATTTTTCACTAATAGGGTAACCTTTTTAACTAATAAATAAAATCATATAGATTAATAATCCTCTTCTTTAGTAATTAAAAATTAATTAATTTATAATTTTTTCTAAATAATTTTAGGTTGGAAAATTTAAATGATAAATATATAAATAAAATATTTATCTCAAAGTTTAAGATATCCTAATTTTTTTCAATATTTCTAAGAGCCTTGCAAAACTCTAGGAGTATAAAAAACTTAGCTATTAAATCACTGAGGGTGTTTTTAAATACAAACCATTACTTATTGGAATAAAACAATGAGTGAAATCATAAGTAAACACACATTGGGTTTCCCAATAATATTTTGATCTGTAAAAATATATATTAATATATGCACGTATAAATTCACTAATTCTAATGAATTGATTATTAGATATTTCTACATATTGCACTATATATTAACCCAGACAAAATTGTTTCCCTTATTTATACAACATGTGCCCCTTAACCAAAAACCGTTATGAATGTCAACCATACTCTTAGATAATTAAAAGCCCTTCCATAATGCAACCTCTAATAACTATTACCATTAAAAAACAATGACATTGTTCACTTGGTAATTCTTAATGGACTAACTTTAAAATTAATTGAACCATATTGCACTATTATCTTTAAAACACAATGAATTATAGAAACTATGATCCCTACTACACTTCATGATCATGACATTGTAATTCTTAAAATTTTACAATACACATCAATTTTAATATCTAACACAAACTCTACCATTAAAGCTATATCTTTTATGCACTTAAAGTGTCATAACATAGTGATCAATTTGAATGAAGTGTAACTCCAAATTAAATCCCATAAGAAAGTAATATAATAGATATTGTGTATCGTTGAGATGATATTTTGATTATCGATATTGACCCAAAAATAACTTTTCTTGAGCCAACATATGGTAATGATTTTGATTATGATATTGACCCAAAAAGCACTTTTTGTGAGTCAACATATGGTAATGATCTTGATGAGTACTCGCATTTCACCCATTACATCATACAATGATGGTGTATATTTTGTAGATGCTTTAAGGTCTTAATGTTGGTGTCTGAAGTTCATATTAACTATTATTAATTCCATCAATTAATATTAATCAAGTATATATAGGTTTTTTTCTATAAATAGTTATATGTATTTCAAAATTATAAAATTCCTAAATTTCTAAATTGTGTATTTCTACATGGTTTTTTTCCTATTTCCACTGTTAAATGCAATATGAATAATAAATATTCTTTATTGGATTCTTATTTATTCATGTTTGTATTATTGTGTTAAATATATGTATTATTAAAATATGTTTTTGATACTTCATTTTTTTTCTTATTTCTAAATCTTTCCTAATGAGAGAGAGTCATTTTGCATGAATAGGGAGAGTCTCTAACATATCACTATTCTACAATAAATTGGTCAAATGCTCGTGAAAGGAAAAATATACAACTAGGAAAAACAGGTTGGTGACATGCTGAATATGAATCGATATGAATGTGAAAATTCTAATAAGTCCATTTGCTTCCCCTCTTTACTAATTTTAGTAGACATGAAACAAACTTCACTAGTTAGTCCTCCAGAAATTTTTAAAAATCTTCCAAAAGATGGAGAGTACCTCAACAGATATAAAAAACGAATCCTCCCTCATCGCATGTTCAATTGTCCATACAAATAATTGAATTTTGGTATGTCAACTCTTTAGATGTAGACCCACAAGAGATTCTATATCAGCCTACAATTGATGAAATATATATAGGATTAATTAACAATCTAATATAATATTCCCAATTCCACCATAAGCTCAAGAAGAACAAGGGGATATACTTTCACTCCATCGAGATGCTGAACAAGAAGAAGGAAGGGAAGCATAATTATACACAACCATTTAAATTTGACCTCTTAGAACTTGTGACATAATCTAATAATAATATTGCCAGCAAAGACTCATGGAGTTGGTCACCAATAGGGATGTAAAAATATACAATAAATGGAAATGGAATATTTCTAGGTATTCAACTAGAAGACATACAACAACAATAGAATCTACACTCAATTGCATGAAAAGTTTTTGAGGATATCGTATAAAGAGTAGAAAAGAAAAGAAGCATAGAAAATTAGAACAATTTCTAGAATAATGTATTGGGTTTGATGTCTTGTAGTTTCTTGGACATGGATAATATGTATTCATTGAAACAAACTATAGAAAGTGATGGTAGTTCAGAAAACACAACAACATAAAAAATCAATTCTACACAAGCTCAACATAAAAAGGCACTCATCATAGGCATACGACCAAGGATAGTTAACTAAACCAAACAGGAAAAAAATTTGAACATAGACTTGACTTGTGATTTAACCCATGTTACTAAAATAATAAGTATAGAGGAAAATGATGTTCAATATAGAACGCGATCCAAGCAGACTGATAGTGATGAAGTTTCATCCAAGTATTCTAGGTTTGATGACATATTAAGTTGCCTAGTAACAACATTCAGTAGAGAGAACAAAATGAAATTGAGATTTGGTTGGAATGTTATAACTATGAAATAGAACAACATAATATAAACATTTTAATAAGAATTAATGATCCACCTTTTGCAATCCAAGAATTAGTACATAAGTCGGTCGACCACACGTTATATGTCTATAATTATGGTCATCACTATATTTATAATTTAATTATTATGTTGATAGAATATATCTAAACCCCATGGAATATGTTGGAATATTCATAGTAATATTCACATATTTCACAACTAAAATTTTCCACTAAGGTTTTTTGTTGTTGTTGAAATCTGCATGCAATTTTTTTTATAAATAACCACAATATAATTTGTAATAAAGTTATTATTTAGTTAATTTATGTTGTTTTTTAATCTAGTTAATGAAATATGTATAATGGGGTTAGCGTTTTGATTCTTATCATAAATTGATGGATATACCAATTTTCAATCAATTTAATTATATGGTCACAATAGCTACAATAAAACTAGTAAATCATTTTATAGTCAAAATATTCTATATATATAGTGTATTTGAAATTAATGTTGAAACCATTTTTTTAATTAAATTGAAAAGGAATAGATATCATAACTAAATTTTAAATAAATCTCAACATTCTATTAATGAATAATATTAACAATATTAATTATTGATTATTTAATCTCTAGCATCAACCTATTGATTATTGATAATTAAATTAAAATTCTAGAAATCCTATTATAAGGTATACACACTATCAACATAACATAATTAAGGAATCATAAATATGTTTTCACAAGTTTATTTATATGTATTTCAAATGTGTAAATTATGTATTCCCATTTTTCTTTAATCACTAATATTTATATTAATATACATAAATATATATATTTGTAATATGATTTGTTATTACATTTTTGTTTTGTTTTGTTTTTGTTTCAATTTTGTCTAATCAATTCTAAGTTAAATTTTGAGGCTTTGTATTGAAATATAAGTTGTTTTTGAGTTCAATTGCAACGATTTTCACTATATGTACAGTCTGTGAGATATTTTTCTATCAAATTTAATTGCAAACTCAAAATGCATTCACAATTAATTTTCTTTAGGATGGAATTAAAGGTACAAATTAAAATATATTGAACCATTATACAAATATAGATGCTTTATTTAAACCTCATTATTCATTAAAATCCCCTTTGAATGAATGTAGATATGCAAGAACCTTGCTGTGAATTTGGAAGCGAATGGAATACAATATAAAAATATATTTTTTTAATATTATTGACAACTAAAATATATTAGAAAACATTAAAATAAATGGAAATATAATAAAATAGATATACATTGAATGAGAGAGGTAATACGTGGTATTTTTTGAATTTTTTTCATTTTGTGTTATTGTTTTTTCAGTTGACCTCTTTAAATTTCTTCAAAAAAATTGAAGCATTATGTTTAATAGAAAATACATGAAAAATATCATATAAATTAGAAAATTTCAAACCCATATTCCATTGGAAGGAATATTCCTTCATCAATCCAACATGATCCAATCCACCACCTCAAGACCATGTTTTCCTTAATTTCACTAGGGTACAAAAGGCTGTTGCAACACATTTTGCATAAGACAAATTCTTCCCCAATTTCACTAGGGTACAAAACGTTGTTGCAGAACATTTTGCATAAGGGGTATTGGAAATGTGCATTTTAAGACCTTGAAAGCACAATTGACTGCCTAAATTTTCAATTCAAATATATTTATAAATCTATTTTCTTAGGGCTTAAGAAACTTGATGAACCACTTAAAAATGTATCAATTGGGTCTAGTGCTCTTTTTTTTACCTAAACACCCCCTCTCTTGCCAACATATGAAACAAATTCTTATTCATCAGTGGTACATCATAGAATCCTTCCCCATTGATGGTCCATGATCATAATAGAGGTTTTCTTTTCTCTTCTTCTCACATAGTTTAACTGATAGAAAAAAATGGCCTTTTTCACATAAGTTTTTTTTAGCTAATTTGAATCAAAGAAAGATCACAATATTTCTTGAAATTGTATTGATGGATTCTAACGAAAAGGTCAATTCCTCCATAAGCAAGACGTACCTATTTTTTCAAATAATCTTTATATAATGTTTATTCTATTAGAAATAATATTATTTATATTTAGTGTTTTATTTTTAATGATGGTACCTCCGAAATATCCTATTCCTTTAATATTCCTTCTCTTTGTTAAGGGTGATTCATAATACAATAATATTCAATTATAAATTAGATTCGCTAAATACAAAATGGTATATTCTATATTTATATTAACTAATTTATTTTATTATTATAATCTTATTGATAATTAATATTAAAAAAATATTATTGATTTATTATTGTTGTAAAATATTTTTAGTGTTGATGCAAAGACTTAATCCTAGTTGAAAAATACCATGAATATACAATATTTTTTATTATTATTAATTAGCGTAGCTAATTATTATAAAATTTCAAGAATAAGTTGATATGTATAGAGAATATCATGCATAAAAATATTATGCACAATGTTTTATATTTCGTTAGCATACCATGTAATAATAGACTTTCTCTAATAATTTGAATTAGGATTTGGCTATGCAAGATAATGATAATTGCAAGGATTGTTTCAATATAAATTGATGATAAGTAATCACTTCTAGGTAAGAGAAATAAATAAGTGATTCACGCCTCCATAGTAATTCTTTAGAACAAGAAATTATGGAGATTAGTTGGTCCATCTTAAGCATTATAATTATTGAAACAAGAATATAATTTGAAGTACAAAAAAATTATGTTCGCTTCAATTTTCTTGGATTTTGTAAGCTTGTGATACATTTTCAGTTATAGTGGAGTAGTTACCTTTGTTTTATCCTACATAATCTCACATAAAAATATACTAACAGTCATGTGAGTTGTTCCATTACATATTCTTTTCAAAGTTTAACTAATTGGTACCAACTAAACTGTTTAACTTGATAAATTTGGTTCTCATATTCAACTTAAAGATAGGGAACAAAGTATCTCCATTGACAACATATACCAAAATATAAAGATGTCAAAAAGAAAAATTTAAATACTCTCTCTGAAGTCTACTATGCATATTCAAGAAAGTCATAATATTATTGAGAACAAATGGTTGTATGCACAACTAGTTTATATGGTTATAAGTCAAGTATATTTGGTTTAATTTATTGTTCCTCCACATTAAAGGTATGTTCTAAATTATTTATTATAACAAGGTTACTATATGTCAATTTCAAGTTGCAATTTAGGTAGAAATGTGTTTTCTATTTTATGTTTTACTTTGAAATTTCTAATTTTTAAATTTAAAAACAAATAAATGTTATTTTAAAATTTAGTTTTTAATTTTTTTGCTTTGCCATTAACCATTCAGTGTTTCTAACTTCAAAATTGTCAATCTTTTACCTCAAAAGAAATTAACTGTTGTTTTTAAATTTAACTTTTAACTTTGCGTATTTTAAAATTTCAAGTGTTAATTATTTTGGTTTATATTTTTTATTTCCCGTTCCTTCTCTTGTTGTTTGTGGAACTTTAACGAATCTAATTAATATTCGGCATTCTAAATTTAAGTAACATTTTGCTTTTTGGATAACTTTTTACTTTTTTTTAGTGTTGTACTTAGTATTTCTTGAATTCAACCATAACATTTAGTTAAGAGCTCGTACATGAATTCAAGCCATTTCCAAGGGGATTTAACAATCCCAATCTCTTCCACCCTATTATTTAGTTAAGAGCTGACGGAGAAATTTGAATCCAAGCAGTTTATTCATAGTTGTTTCCTCATTGTTCACGGTAGATTTCAAAGTAGTAATCTGTCCCAATTGTTTCAAGATGTTCCCAATTGTTTCAAGACGTATTATATGAGTATATTTAACCATAAGTGAGATTGAATATATGAAGTTCGTGTGTTCGATCCAGAATTTTGTTGCCTTTGTATCTGTATCGGAGGGCCGTGTGTTCGATCCACAATGTTCTTGTCTCTGTATCTTTGTTGGAAGAGGGTTGTGTGTTCGATTCACAATGTTGTTGTCTCTCTATCTTTGTTGGGAGAGGGTCATGTGTTCGATCCATAATGTTGGGAGAGCGTATTGAATATATGAATGTAGTGTGTTCCATCCACGTTCCTCTATATCTTTGTTGGGACAACGTCTGACCAAATATATGAAGGTCCTGTGTTCGATCCACGCCCCTCTCTCTCTCTGTATCCTTGTTGGGTCCTGTGTTCGATCCACGTTCCTCTGTATCTTTGTTGGGAGAGCAGTTTTGTTGGGAGAGCGGCTCTATATCTTTGTTGGGAGAGCATTAGACTGGATATATGAAGGTCCTGTGTTCGATCCATGCTCAATGCAACTAGCACCTCATAACTCTACTTCAAATCACGTTGGAGGTAAGGAGGCCATTTTTGTCAATTCAAATTATCTTAACATTCTTTACACATTCAAATTATCTTAGAATTCTTGATGCACGCCTCCTCTTCTTCGATCTTTGTTTTAATGTCTTCGTTATAAAAAAATTAGGCAACTATGGATATCGTTGATGGATAGTTTTGTTTGAACATTTGAAGCCATGCTTTCTTCTGCAACTATGGATAGGGTTTAGCAATAATTTTGTTGGGAAAATACTTGTTCTAACGTGTTTATAAAAAAAATCTGCAACTACGGATATCGTTTAGGGATAATTTTGTTTGCAAATTTAAAACCATGCCTCTTTTTGAGCATTGTTTTAATGTAGGGTTCATATTTTTTCTGCAACTATGCATATTGTTTATGTATAAATTTTTTTGCACATTTGAAATCATGGCTTTTCTTAGAGCCTTGTTTTAAAGTAGGGTTTGTAGTTTTTTCCTGCAACTATGGATATCATTTATGAATAATTCTGTTTGTACATTTGAAACTATGCATCTTCTTTGAGCCTTGTTTTAAAGTAGGGTGTATAATTTTTTCATGTAACTATGCATAGCATCATTTATGGATAATTTTGTTTGTACATTTGAAATGTTGAGCACTCGTTTATAATTCTTTTTCTGTAACTATGAGAAATACTTATTAATACTGGTCGTGTTATATTATACTTTTGTTCACATGTTGCAAACTCTGAGCACTTCGTCATCAATATTAGTTCTCAATTACTATATCAGCCCAATCGTCTCGACTGAATTTTTGTATTATGGTTACCAAGACATCAATAATATATACATCTAGCCACATAATTATGATCCAAAAACTGAGATTACAACCTTTACTTCATAGAAATTCATACAAACATTCATCTCTTTGGCCTCTTGTCAAAGGACGAATTGGAAAAGTTTTTTAGGGTGATACACTTTGATGTGTCATTTTTTTAACTGTATTTTAATATGAAAATAGATTCAACTTTTTTTTTATCGGAATTGGAATTTGGCACTAAAATTATATATTTTCGAAAGTTTTAATACACAAATAAATTTAATGTTCTAAATTATATTTTTAAATATTAAAATGTATCTTAAATTTTTTTAAATATAAATATGTAGAAATAATGTAGGAATTGGAAGTTGGTACTCATATCATATATTTTTGAAATTTTTAATACACAAATAAATTTAAAATAGTTAGAATTATTTTTTATTGTTTTCTAAATATAACATGAAAATTTTGTGTGGTGTGTTAATTTTTGATGTTCATAGCTCTTTCAATTTTGATATTGAAAATCATAACTTTTGTTTTGTTATAATAGTTGAAATAGAACAAAGGTATTGAAATACATATTAGTGAACCAATACGTTAGAGATACACCAATACATTAGACATACATCTTAGTGGCCAAAGTATTGAAGGCAGACTAACAGTTCTTTCTGTAATCTTTTATTTTAGTCACCTTAACCTCATTTGGTCCAATGACCCGAAAGATATTTGTATTTCCATTTGAGACCACACATGTGAGATTATAATATCATTATTGTTGGTGTTCTATCATACTTACTGGTGGGCTCCAGTATTGCAGCAATAATGTTGCAACTCCTGGAACTCCCTTCTTTACTTTATATCGACCCGGTAGTTCGTAACAAACTTGGAAGCGACGGTGCTGTATCCACAAGTACTAACTCTTGCCGCAGTTTTCACTTCGTCAGCTCGCAGAAGTCCGCTAGGGGCTTAAGACAACTTCTATGAGCTCTAAGAAGAAGCATTTTAACTAATGGATGAAAGCTAACTCAAAGGATGCTAATCTACTTGCAGGAAGAAACTGAAAAGTTGGAAGAAAACACGAACCCTGGCAAACACTAATTTTACCAGCTAGCCCTACTGATGCGAAAAAGAGGATGTAAGCTACTGAAAGAGATTCCATTACTTCTAGGAAGGTAAAATGCATGTGTCTAAGCTACTTCTTTTTGAAGAAAACCTCTTTTTGTATTTTTAAATAATTTGTCAGAATTATCATGCATGTGCTTTCACTGTTTTTGATTGTGTAGAGGTGGATCAGTGAGAGGAAATGCTTGCAAGGGGCCGGGAAGGTTCAAAGATGGCCTAAGGGGTCCCTAGAACCCTTCCAAAGAGTTCCAAAAAGTTTGGCTATCAAGAAACCACTCTCGAGAGCTTCTACAGGAAGTCTGCAGGGGTTCTACAGGATGTTTTGGAATTTCTACAGGATGTCTGTAATTTTCTACAGGATGTTCAGAAATGGGATTTTGGATGATGGATGGAGAAGGAAAGATGAAGGGATGGGTATAGAGGTGAGATAGGGGTGTAGGGAAGTTTAGGACTTGGCTGATGGAATTGAGAAGTGGTGAGGATGGTTGGATTTGTTCAAGGAGAGGTAGAATGATGTTGCACAAAAAGGATGAAAATCAGGGCAATGTGAACGAATGTGATAGATGGGAGGCCAAGGTTCTATGTAGAGGGTGAAGCAGGTGGAGTTGATGGAGTATGGGAAAATAAATATGGATAACAGGTGCTCTGCAAGTTGTTTTTTGAACTAGACAACCAAACACTTGGAAAATCAAAGACCTAGTTATGTTAGTCTATTCTGACCTAGATAACAATAGAGAAATGGAACAGAAGTTTAATAATGGAATCAGATGAAATAACTATGCAACTAAGCAATCATAACCCTAAGCGTTGAATCAAAACTGATATCAAGTTCGGCAACTAAGAATCCAACACTACTATTTGCATGGTGAAGCAAAGACAGTGTTTTTGTTGGTAGCAATGTCACCTTTGTCCCAGCTCACGATCTCACGGAGGGAGAGGTGAGATCAGAGGTGCTTGATGGCCTTTTTATAGAGATCTCCCTTGTTACTAATATATCAACTAAATATGAACATAAAAATCCTATATAATCATCAACCATGACCTATATAACTAGCAAGATGTTGATCTACTTAACAAGAATTAATTTGCAAAGACATAAAAACAAATTTAGTCACACTAATTAACTCAAGATTCACTAATAAATAACTCATCCATGTCAGTTCAGAGGAATACTGAGTTGTATGAGAGTTCAAGGATAGTGTAATATCCATTGTGTAATTTTCCTAGTTGTACACATGGTGCATGCAATCCGTTGAGGGCCTATGGTTGGATTGCACAGTGATAAGAGGAGAATTTCCCAATTAAATATGGGCTAATTCTCTCAGGAATTTCACAAGTATGTAGGGGCTTGGTAGACAAAAGAATCTGCTAGGTGTTTGCTTGAGCTTACTTGTGAAGGAGAGAGATAGATTGTACTGTTGCAGTAATTGTTCAGGTTGAGAAAGAATTGTATTTTCTTTTTAAATATTCTGGTTAATTCAATATAGGTATTCAGGTTTTAGAGTAGTTTCTTTACCAAGGAAAATATGTGTTATGTGTGATTGAAATTCTTCCTTTTCTGCTTATTGTTTTCATCGATCAATTTTCGTTTCCACAGAAGACTAGAGTAGATTCTTGTCTTGTTTTTTAGCATATCACATAAGCTATTGAATCTACAAGCAAAAATCTACATGGCATTAGAGCTATATTTGTATAAACCTACAATTTGTCAAGCTAAAACAAGAGGAGAATATTTTTCTCCTAGTCATTGCCTACATAGGTGGATAGATGGAAATATACGACCAAAACAATACGAGAAATTTGGTTCTCCTAGTGGTTACCTACATGTGTTGTGGCTAGATGAAAACATATCTCTGTAAATTTTTAGTGTATTTATCATATATTTTATATTTATAGGCTAGATATAGTTCAAGTTTTATGAATTTCATCTTATTAGTGTTGATTAATTTAATATTTATACTATGTATTATGGATTGATGACTATTATAGATTAACATGTATATATCTATCATAATTAAATCAACGATATTCATTTGGTTGATGTTGTTTAAGGTCATCTTCAGAAATTAAATTGGTAGGAAGATCAAGGCATTGGAGACTAATAAACATAGTGAGTTTTTGCTTATGTAGATTCTGAAATGTTGTATAAGGACAACTATGCATAAAATCATAAGACAACTCTATATGCCACTTACAACACATGAATACGACTTTGATGGGGAGTTTTAGAGTATGCTTAGAGGATCCAGGCTAGAGTAGAAATTCTAGAGAAAAGCCAATTCTATTGTATGTTACCTAAGTAGTTTTTTTACACTAATTATTTAGAAAAGGACCCCTATTAGGATCTTAATTAAAACAAAGTCGTATTATTAATTAAGAAAAATCCATTGATTTAGCATATTCACATTTTAGTTGCAAGGTTTATGGTCATGTGCCTAAGGATGAATTTTTCAAGTTGGATAATAAGGTAGTGAAATGTATCTTCATAAATTATGATGTTGGTGTAAAAGCATACAAGCTTTATGATCATGTAGATGAGAATTTTAAGTATAATAATATTGTTTTAAGAAAACTAAAGTCTTCACTAGAAGAGGGTGAGAAGAAGCTAGTTGTTTATTTAGTTCTTTAGCAACCACACCAAGGATTAGAAAATTTGAAAGAGATAATGAACCAAAGTTTTATGATTATAGTGATGAGGACGTATAAAGAATTTTAGAATAGGAAACTGGAACTCCACCTTAGCCTTGGAGAAGGTGAACTTAGTAAAAGAGGTACTATATATATGCCATTATATATAGTACTTGGAGAAGGTGAACTTAGTAACACTTTAGTAAATTACTTTAATAAACCATAAAATAAAAGTTACAAAATGATTTTTAAAAGGTTATAATATGCTTAGGGTTTAGTGTTTATGGTTTGTGGTTTGGGGTTTACGGTTTAGTGTTGAGGGTGTAGGATTTAGGGTTTATAATAGTTTGGTAAATTCTTTTAATAAACACTTAAATAAAAGTTAGGAAAATATTGTTAAAATATTTTAAAATGCTTAGTATTTAGCATTTAGGGTTTATAACACTTTAGTAAATGCTTTTAATAAACACTTAAAAAAGTTATAAAACGTTTTTTGAAATGTTA
>APFE031161300.1:0-14280 GCA_000404065.3 Pinus taeda
AAAGAACAATGTCTTGGTTTGATAGCCAATTTATGACACAATCATTCACTTGATTTATAACTTTGTTGAACAAGCTGGCTCGTGATGAGACCCCTTGCCTTTTGATTGCAACAATCTTGAATCATTGCCCTGTTGTGGTATGCAGTATTTGGCAAAGTCAGCAAGTTATAATATCTGTGATTATGATATCTCGGCTCGTGATGAGACCTCTCATTCTTCAAGATGAAGTGTATACTTGGATTGTTCCTCTGAAAGTTGTGATTTCCTTAGCAAGGAGGAAGTCATTGTTTCCTTAAGATAGCTCTGGACGACAATAGTAGAGTTTTTGGAAATAGTTGTTCTACAGAGAATCTTTATTTTGTTATTGATACCTTTCATTGTACTGACATAAAACAATTTCTTCACTAAAGGTTGTTTTCATCAAATTTTATGAAGTTGAAACTAGTATCATATCTAGACTAGAGTCTTTAATTGTATATTTCAATAATAAGGATCAAATTTTCCAAAAGATTTGTTATTTATACAAGCAAAAAGATCAAAATCTGAAAGAGAATTGGTGTCTTACTCGTAAATGCCTAATGTAACCACTCACAACTGGTTTTATTATGAAAAGAAAAACAATTACTCTACAAAATAGAAGAATAATCTTCTATGGAAAATATTTCTTGAGAATTTGTCTGTTAACAGGCAAAGAGACTCTCTTACCTGCTAAATCATGTAACACAAACGTTGATGGACCTATGACTTCTACAATTTGAAAAGGACCAAGCCACATTCTTTGAAATTTTGTATGTTTCCCTTTTTCTTCATGAGCCTTGTCCCATTTTAAAACTAAATCTCATATCTGAAAATCTTTTCTGGTCATTATGTTTGAATCAAAAGAGGATTTTACTAGTGCTTGATGATGAGCATGGGTTTTCTTAGCTTGTTCTCATTGTTCTTCTAATTTGATTATTTCCATTTTTCTTAGCTCTAAGGAGGAAGTTGGTACTTCATCAATGTATTGAACTAGGGACAAAGAGGGGATTGCTAAATGAGTCGGAAGAACCACTTCTTTCGCATAAACTAAATTAAAGGAAGAAGTGCTGATAGAAGCTTTTTTTGGTATTCGGTCTGCCCATAAAGCATATATTAAAGACTTATGTCAATTTTTATGATTTTGGGCAACTGTTCTTTTGATAATCCTGATTAGGTTTTTATTTGTAGACTCAACTAATCCATTTCCTTTTGGGTAATAATTGGCCAAATATTTAATTTTGAATCCTCTTTCAAGTGTAAATTCAGTGATTGCATTTCCAGAAAAGTATGATGCATTATCAAACATTAAAGCGGAAGGCAATCCAAACCTGGTGATTATAAATTGATCTATGAACTCAATGATATTTTCAGCATTAGCCGTCCTAAGTGGAACTGCTTCTACCCACTTAGTAAAATAATCTGTTACTGTAAGGATATATCTATGCTGCTTAGAAGAGTGAGGAACGATCTCACCTATTATGTCCAATCCCCACTGATTGAAAGGTTGCTCAATGTTAACTGGTTGTAGTGGCAAGGATGGCTTCTTTTGTCTCCCAACAGTAGTTTGGTAGGCTTGACATTTCCACACGTAATTGTGCAAGTCATTGAATAACGTGGGCCAGTAATACCCTACGCGCAAGATTTTATGTGTAGTAGCATCTCCAGCATAGTGTCCACACGCTGGCCCATCATGGAGTTCCTGCAAAACTTTTTTAGCTTCATATTTCTCAAGACATCTAAGGAGAACAAAATCATAATTTATTCTAAAAAGAATATCATTTATGAGCTGATATTGTTTGGCTTTCAACCTTAGCGCTCTTTTCTTAGTATGATTGAGGTGTGAAGGAGCATACCCATTCTTAAGATAATAAATGATATCAACATATAGTGATTCTGCATTGTTTAGGCTTACCTTGCACATTCGTACCTCTGCAAATGGAATTTCAGAAATTTGCGACGCTCTAGCCAGCATTTTCCAAAAGCCTTGACCTTTTACAATGTTTGCTGGTTTGATTTCTATGTCATATTCTTGTAAGGCAGTAACCCAATTGGCCCTTTTCTCACCCACATCCTTCTGTACTAGAAGATTCCTTACCGCTGGAAACGGTACTATGATTTTTGTATGGGTTTTGAGTAAAAAAGGTCTGAAGTATTTGATTTCTTTGAAAATGGTAAAGGCCTATTTCTCCACATCTGAATAATTGAATTCAGCGCCTTGTAAATTTGAACTAAAAAAGGAAATTGGGGCTTCCGCCTTTTCTTGATTTGCCTGAGTGAGTATCGCAGCATATGAATTATCTGAGGCGAATGTATATAAAATAAAAGGATCTGAAAAAATTGGAGTTGCTAAAGATGGAGCATTAATAATAGCTTGTTTGATCAGGTTGAATGCTTCATGTTCACCTTGGCCCCATTTAAAATTTGAGCTCTTTTTAATCATGGCTTGTAAAGGAGACACGATTCATCAAAAATCTGGAACAAATCTCTTTACAAAATTGATCTAACCAAGGAAAGATTGCATGGCTTTTTTGTTGTGAGGTAGGAATATTTCAGAAATCTCTTTAATTCTTTCGGAATTGATGTGAATACTAGATTTTGACACTATGAATCCTAGAAGTTTCCCTTCACTTAATGTGAAAAAGGATTTTTTTTGGGTTAAGTGAAATTCCATACCTTAAACAATGTTGGAAGATTTGTTTTAAATCTCTAAGATGGTCGCTTCATTTCTTGGAATACACGGTTATAACATCCAAATAAATTACTACAGATTTATTGACTAAACCTTTGAATGTGATGTCCATGGCTCTCTGAAATGTGGCACCAACATTAATCCAACCAAATGGAATATTTCGATATGTGTATGCCCCATTTAGTTCTGAATGTGGGTTTTAATTGATCATCAGGATGTACCACCACTTGATTGTATCCTGAAAATCCATCTAAGAAAGACATTAATTCTAAACCTACCATTGCCTGCAATATTTGTTCCATAGGTGGTAAAGGAAAATTATCTTTTTGGCAGGCCTTGTTAAGATTTCAAAAGTCAATGCAAATTCTAATATCTTTGTTTTTCTTTCTAACAGGTACCATATTGGAGACCCATTTAGAGTGTCTGACAGGAAAGATTATTTTGGCTTTCAATAACTTATTGAGTTCAGTCTTTATCTAATTTTCTAAATTGGGATGGATCTTTCTCAACTTTTGTTGGACGGGTTTTTCATTATCGATCATTGGAATAGTATGTTGGATGATGGAAGTGTCGTATGTTCTGAGTTCATCATAGTTCCAAGGCAAAAACATTTTTATATTGTCTCAAAAGACGAATATATGCTATTTTTTCTTCAGGGGCTAGACCGAGACCTAGATTAATGTTTTTTGGTTCGGCATCGGTTCCTGGGTTTACTAATTCATAATTCAAAGTTGAACTTTGGAGTTTTGAATTGGCAGACCTTTTAAACCGATCTTTCAAATCGTACAGGTCTTCTAACTTGACTACCGACTTAGGTATAGCATTGTTAGTGCTATCTTGTTGCAATTGTCGATCATGCTGGTCTTCGTCAATTATTTGATTAGAGTAGGATCCTTCAGATGTGAGGAAATTTACAATATCAGGATCGTCGTTGAATATTCTCCAATTTGTGATGTTATCAGGAATAGATGTTCTAAATATTAATTCTATTGAGAATCTGTTTGGACTAAAATCTTCTGAAGGAATAAGCTTAGAAGCTACATTAGCCAAAAGGTCTGCACTTGCATTCTGGAGTCTAGGAATTGAAGAAATATTAAATGCTATAAAATGCTCAGTCAGATATTGAACTAAAGATTGATAATGTTATAAATGACCAGATAAGCAATGTATAATATTACGTACCTGTCTGACTACAATTTCAGAGTCTCCAAAAACTTGAAGGTACTTGACGTCTAACCTAATTGCTTTGTACAACCCTTGGACTAAAGCCTCATATTCTGCTATATTGTCTGTGCAATCAAATTCGAGTCTGCATGTTAGCATAATTTTATCTCCTTCTGGACTAATTACAATGCATCCTGCTCCTACTCCTTCGTTAGATTTAGAACCATCAAAAAAATAATTTCCAAAACAAAGATTTATTTACAGGACTATCTAAAAAATTGATACATTTTGAACTATCCGTTTGAGAAAAAATTTCAACTTGGGACAAAACAGAATGTTCTAAGTAAGGTGACGTATGAGCATTAAAATTGCCGAGGAAAGAATCTACTGAGTAATTGTCAATAATGCTATTGTTATATGCTACTGGTTCATTTTCCCCCTCTAGCTCCATTACTATGTATTTCTGATGTAGTTCTCATTCAACTTTTATTTGATTTGGTTTACCATTGTAGGGCAACCACATGTGTGACCAGTCAGTTGCGAAGTATCCATGAAGTTTTTCTGACCAATCCCTGCTAAGAATTAAGCCATAAAATTCTGGAATATCAGCAACTAAAAAGTCAATAACTTGACATACCTTCGGGTTGGATGACAGCCTTGTGGTTACTTGATTTAGTTTGCCAATCACTTCAACTTGAGATCAATCTAGCTAAACTATGCGCACATCGGATTTCTATGGTTGAACATTTAATTTGGCACATATGGACTTTGGTAAAATATTTGATGAAGTACTAGAATCCACTAAACAATTATGCACATTTTTATTGAAATTTTCATAAGTATGGAGAAACGGGGGAGTATGAGATCTCGATCTTCCTCCAATTAAAGCGATGTCATTTGGATCAATCTTATTGGTCACATTAGTTGGAGGTCTTCCCATGTTCTAGGAAGCTTGAGAAAGTACAGCGGCAGGCAAAGGTGCAACTGGCACTGCATGTAATTCTTCAACATTATCTTTTGTTGATGCTTTAACTTGCTCAATTCGTAAAGAGTGATGTTGGCCCTAGTATTTTTCATATCTTCTATAATATTGTACTCCATTTCATCCAAAATGATCAGCGTTTTAGATGGTGTTGATGAATCTGTTTGGGTTGGTCTGGTTTGAGTCGCTTTAGATGTCGTTTTCTTTGTTGCGACTTTATCCTTTATTGCAGAGCTTGCGCTCTTTGGCTTAGGGATAGTTTGGGGAGGATCAAGCTGATTTCTACTTCGTGTGCTAACTAGGAATACTTCTTGATCTTCTTCTTGTGGGAGGATGAAATCCCACATTCCTTGTAACTCTACAACTTCTCCTTCATCGATTTTCCCTTCAGTGGCAATTTCTTCTTCCTCTTCTTTGGATTCAGCATTTGTAATAGCATTGGGTGGCTTTGAATCCATTGAAGGGCCTCTTTTAAAATCTCTGTAGGGCTTTTTTGAAGAAGTTTCTACTACTTGCTTCTTGATGTCGACCATTTCATTGGACATGGTCTTCAGAACTTTTTGCAATCCCTCCAAATCGAATGGATCTTTCTCTTGTTTCTTATTGGAATCTTCTTTGAAGGTGACTTTCTTGGATTTCCATTCCTCTATCGTGGATTTCTTCTCTAGGGCTATTATACATTTCTCTAATACTATTGCTTCTTTCATGTTTTCAGCTAAGGTTGTTTTATTAGCCCTGTCCATGAAGATTGCTATGTTTGATGGTAAAGCAGTGATATACCATTCACTTCGTACTTCTTCACTAGGCTGGGAAGCAGTAGGAATTTTGTTTAGGAATTTATTGAAACGTAAATTGAAATATTTGATAGGCTCTCTTGACTTGGCCCTAAGGTTAGATAGGTCATTGATTAGCATTGTCTTAGACCTGTCATCACCAAACTTGGTCAGGAATTACTCTTGGAAGATGTCCCAACTAGTGATAGATCCAGAGGGTAATGAGAAATACCATGATCTGGTTGTTCCTTGTAGAGTATAAGGAAAACGTCGAACAACAACGTCCTCATTAGTAACCCCAATAAGATTAATGGATAGCATAGAGTTTTTTATATGCTCTTCTACTAGCATGCCTACCTCGGGATTAAACTTAGGCAGCCATTTCTCAGGATGAGTCGATATTTGAATCAAGGGTGCAGGCATTAAGACTGCCCCAGGGTTATTCCATGGAGTTTGGGCCATTGCTAAACTACTAACAGAGGAAAGTGCAGAAGATGATCCCTGCAGTTGGGAGGATGAAGATATTATGATTGCAGATGATTGAGGAGGAGTCGCGGGTGTTGATGTGGGCAGATGGACAATGATCTGAAGTGGAGGAGTGGATGGTTGACTTCACGGTGAAGAGGTTGAGATGGATGATGATGATGAAAGAGTCTCGCTATCTAACTCTTTATGTGATTTCGTTGCTCTTTTCCTTTTGGGAAGAGGTAATTCGGTTGGTTGAACGCCAAACTTTTCACTATTTAATCTGGTTGGAATGAGCAGGGTTATATTGCGAAGTCACACTGCCTTGAGATTTATCAGATCTTTGAGGAGAAATATAAAATTGTTGAAGTTTGTGAATCAAAGATTCGACTTCAGGAGGTTCAATAGTATATTTTTCTAAAATGTCAGGGTTTGTAGCAGCGGTTGATGCTCCAGTGACTTCTAACACTCGATTTAAGTGTAATGGAGAAGTCAGGGGAGATGATGAGGACAATTTACTCTCAGAATGGTGTTTAGATTTAAATTGAATCGCCATTCATAGTTCAGGCCCTCCTTCTAGTGCCAAATATGTTGAAGCCCCGAAAATCAGGTTTACAACAAGGGGGGATACCCGCCCGGTTTAGACCTTGGTTGGCAGCTCCTTATCCGTTTGGTATAGTGGGTCCGATTGGGGATATGGGACCAGTTTCCCAATTTATGAGTGCGTGTGTAGAATTTGATGTTTGTGATCTAACAGTTTCTAATTAAGATATTCTAATTCTAAATTTAATCTAATGCTATGCTATTGTATTCTAATAAGAAACAACATCTAAGTCTATACTAACCCGGGGTGTAATTCTTCTATTATGTGATCTAAAAAGATTTCAGATAACAACTGGTAATAAAGATCATTCAGCTATTATGAGAAAAGAAATCAATAAGGATGAACCACTTCATATAAGAAGTTAGACGAAACAGTTGTGAAAAACATATTGCATAATGAGCTATTCATACATTAAGCATAAAGAAATAGCTATCACCATACAAAATTGCCAAATGATAACTCAGGCATTCATGCAGTAATATATAAACAACTAAAAACTGTATATCACTTTAACACATAAGCATAAATGGTTAAGAGATAAAAGTACCATTTATAACTAGTCCTACTCATGAGCTTCAAGCAACAATGATTTATCTCCTCTTGATCTAACATCCACTAAGAGTACAGAACTACAACATCAGTAGCAGATATTAAATGCAAACATCAACAAATCCTATTCCATTCATTCATCCAAACCTCCTCGAAGGGTGAAAAAGTGCATGTTCTGAGGACAAGATTTTGACAAATTTCTGGACCCTTCTCTAAATGCATGAGAAGGGTTTGAATACTACTAAGTAAAACTAAAAGTAACTTATTTACAAAAATTCAGGATACGGTTTAAATGATCGTCCTTTTTCTAGGCAAAAACAAAGTAAAACTATTTCTAAAATTAAATCTATCATCTAATTATTTCTGCATTTGCTCCTTAACATCGCAAGAATTCAGTATTTTCTTGAGTAGAGTCGGCTAACTGTCTTTCGCTTTTAGTTGAGCTAAGCAAACAGAATTGGCAAGAGTTGGCACCATCCTTTCAGCAAAATAGGTGATATACTTGAGAGTCATCCACTTACTATGTGGCTTTACCATGTATGCCCAGTAATAATCCCAGTTCAACTTGGTTAACCCTTGGATTGCTTCTGCCTTTTCTTTAGCTTTCTGTTTCTAGTTTGTTTTTTATCATTTCTTTCTTGCAATTTTTGGGGCTTTCAGGTGGCTGAGCAATTAGAAGCTTTCCTTTTCGAGCAAGTTTTCTCAGCGATGCGCGATTAGCACTAGGCACTAATTGTGCATCAGAAACTACCTATGTTTCCTTGATCCGGGCTTCTTTGATGCATTTTTCGCCTTTTGCGTCTCTTTCTTTTATCGGGTATAAAGCTCAAAATTTGTAAAAATAATGATTTCGTGAACTCTTGACCCTGAGCATTAAATTGTCTGTTTATGATATTAGCATCTCTCAGTACCCATTTAACCATGGTTGTATATGAGAGATCTGTAATGGATGGCTCAACTAAATTCTGTGAACCTGCGGCTCTGTTGCATGTGGTGTCTGTGTATAAGGGTGACATTTCTCTGTCTTTGGACATTGGAGTCCTGCCCTTTCTTCCTCATAGTTTCCTGCATACCGCCTTGTATAACCTTTTGTTCTTCATTCCTGCAGTTGACAAATGAGGTGAAAGTAATAATCAAAATAATGACAGGAAAGCTCTAAATGCTAAGGATATGAAAAAACATGCCACCTTACGTGAATTGGCTCTTCGATAAACACAAAACCATATTTTATTAACAACTGGTATGTATTTTTTTAGAGAATTTTCGGCAAAATCACATAATTACTCATTTGTCGATGCGTTTCGAACCAACTAGTGTGGTTCATCGTTAGGACAATGATGATGAACCACACTAGTTGGTTCGAAACACGTCGACAAATGAGTAATTATGTGATTTTGCCGAAAATCTCTAAAAAAATGTTATGGATCACAGAAGTCTAAATTCATTAACTGGTATGTAACTCATTAATTATCATTAAAGTGTGTAACTGGTTCTTGGTTTATGGAAAAAAAATTGAATAATGAGCCAGGAAAATCTGCGATGGAATGTTTCTATGATTTGTATTGTAGTATCGCATATAGCTAAATCACATTATCATTAGAGCAATATTGCCACATCGCAAGATCGCTTAATCACAAAATCGCAGATCGCAATATCGTCGTGTTGTTTTTATTGATGTGCTTTATGCGAATTGTGAATTGCGATATGTGATATCGCATATCGGCGATTTTAAGGTTTTTCAACATGAGTGCTCATTAATTCATGCAATTCATTGGATTTGCGCATCGCAATCTCATAGTTTTTATCATTTTGGCTCATAAGAAGGTTCCCTATCTTTCTTTGCACGATGTGATATCTCTTTAAGGAGTAACTTTACTTTCTTTATCATGAAACTTAAGTTTTTTAGATTTTTCAAAAGTATTTTCCTAAGTCCATGATGGTAAGCTTTATCCAAAAGGAAATATTAAGCTCTAATTGATTTTTTTTAATTTTTTGACTAAAGGTCCCCACTTATTTAGTATTATTGCTAATACTAAATAAGGAGGGGGGTCGTTGGTGGCCACAACAAAACCATAAACCAAAATTCTTTGAAGCAAAAAATATTTAGCACAAGAGATAAAGGTGAGTCCATTATATCATGTTTTAACTAGATGTTGAAACAATTGAGAGGGTACAAACTTATAGATCTATATACACCTTTTATGAGTACATGGTGAAGCCGAGTGCCAAAACTAGCCAACAAAATACTAGAAGTTTCCTAATTCAAATAGTCTTTTTTTAAACATAAGCTAGAGAGGATATTATGGGATATCGAATAGTAAAAGGAAACAAGTCATACAATTTAGTATGTGGCCCATGTACCTTGATTCAACATTGATGCATATTCAAAAAAATGTTGTAATTTTTAGCATAAAGTCACTGCATATGTATTAAACAAGATATATCAAATATGTATGTCTAAAATTACCAACTCATCAAATATGTGAAATAGAACAAGTATGTGAAATAGAGTTCATGACCATAAATTATAGCTCATGGCTTGATAAAAGATAAGGTTTTATAGTATCATGCAAGTTAAAACTACACTATTGAAATTGACGTTATGATATCCATATAGTAGAAAATGTTATTAATCAATATTCAATTGATTCAAGAAACCTAAATCAATCAATGTTTATAAAATGTTGGATTTTCACTTTTGCAAATCATATATATCAACGAAATTCAAAAGAGTAAGGAATTGTGTAAATACGTCCTGATTGCAAACGAAATAATGAAATAGTTGAACATATGAATATGAAAATCCTTATATAAATTTCTATGAATTCAAAAATATTTATAAAATAGAGTTAGAGGTTCTTGAGCCTTTCTCCATCATCACATTATCAAGAAAAAATATGTTGAGAAAATATGTTAAGATGCTCAAATATGTGAAATAAAGGGGAAAGTGACATATGTTGGTACACATTTTATGCATACCTAATGAAACCTATTTCAATATTAATAGTTAAAGTTTTTTTCCACGAATAGACTTCTTTTAAAGCTTGGTTATGATGAATATCATACCATTATTAATACGAGATATAGAATAACTAGCATAAACCAACAATGGCCATAAAATCTCGACATTAAGTGTAAAAAGAGTTTAACAAAGAAGTCTAGTTTGCAAGTCACAAAGATAGTTCAACTCTTAACTTAAATGCGGTGCGTATGTAGTAAATGAGATAAATCAAATATCCATGTCCAATATTTTGTAACTCATCAATAATGTAAAATAGAGTGCAATATATTCATGTATTATTCACGACATAATAAAAGATAAGTTTTCATAGGATCATATAAGGTTGAGCCATGCTATTAAAATAGATAATATGATATCTAGGTATGAAGATATGTAAATAATGAAGAATAATTGTACTGAAGTAACTTAAAGAAATGAAAATGTGTAAAAGGTTAAATATATAGAACTAAATCTAGATTCTTCTGGTAGAAATGATACCTAAAGAATGATTTCAATGATAAGAACAATCCCTTTTCACTTCCCTAGATTTTTTTGTTTGTAAAAAAAAACATAATCCTTTTGAGCTTTAATAGCATGGTTGTATAAAATACTAAAAATACTAACTATCTCTAAGATTACATTCTTTGGCATAAGTAACTTTACCAACATTAAGGAAATGGTTAGTTTGAGGATTATAACATTTAGAGAAATGTGTGGGTTAAAAGAATAGAGGTTAGTTTTCTCCATCATGATATGTTTTGGAAAAATATAACAATGCCATATGATAAAAGTTTTACAATGCTTCCTAAAGGATACTTTCAAGGTCTATGAATATATATCAAACTAAATCAAAATAATGATCCTAAAATTCCTTTGACGTATAAAAGAAAATATCGAACCATGGCATAGATTCACGTGGATAGTATCCTTTAGATTTAGGTTACACTACCTTTAATTTATACCACACTACATATTAGGTACATATTAGGATTACTATAGACATGTTCATATTAGGGAAACTCTTACCATTATCCTTAACCTTGCAAAACCAAAATCTCATTTGATCTCTTATAAAAAGTCCCCTTCTTTTTTGAAAAATTTGGGCCAATTTAAGCTTATCAAAAATACGTCTTCAAATTTATTCTTCACAAAACATCAGAGCGTATTCATGATATTTTATGGAACCCTCATGAATATTTATAGCACATAATGCAACATAGAAAAAAATAGAATGATCCTTTTGATCAATGTTATTTTAATATCACAAAAAGAAAATTTGGGAATTTGTCTAAGAAAATTGTTCTTTATTTATTATAGAACTAACATCTATACGGGTTACCAAACTTCTCACATTGCAGTCTTCAAATAAAATAAATTTATCCTAATACTTTGAACTATTATTTGAAAATAATGTCTCACATATTAGTCCTTGTTTTTTATAGCAATGCATCTAGTACTAGTACCATTACTAGAAATGTTCCTTCTTCCACCTAAGGCCGAAAAAATATTGAAATGATGAATTTATAATTATGGCCCTTACTATTGAGAATGAATCAATGGTGACAAGAAATTAAATAGGCTAAAACCTTTGTCTATGTCAACAATAACACAAAAAGAGGAAGACAATAATTTTAGCATTCAAGGCTCCATGGGATAACTCAAAAATATTTGATGAACCAAATAAAAAAGCCAAATGAAAAGATTATATGGAGTTTCCATTATGTTGGAATAAGGAAGATATGAAAATAACTGTAGATGAAATTTAAAATTTTGAAACACATCTTCATATATATATATATAAAACATAACTTGACAATAGTAGATAATGCAAAAAAAAGATAATATCTTAGAAGACCATGAAAAAGGTAGATTAACATATCATTTAAAAACCGTACTTTGGATTATTTCTATTAGATAAAAATTTATTATCTAGAAATGAAAAAAATAAAAAATATATCTATATACAGTGAAGGATAGTCTAGAATTCTACTATTAACACAATTATCTCCTCCTCAATTTTCTTCTCCTCAATTAGGTGCACTAGCATGAGAATTGATTTATCAATGGTATATCCATGTAGAAATTATGGAATTAATATAATAGATATAGGTATATAAATTACCTCCAGTCCATAAAATCCCATAATGCCTTGAGCTATTGATTGAAATTATTCTAATAAAAACCAATAAAATGCCTAAGGAAATACATGAAAGAAATTGAAATTCTATGGGAGACTGAAAAAAGTACCCTAAATTAAAAGTATGTAAGAAATAATTGCTATAAAACCTTGATTCTATAAACTATAATAAAATTAGCTAAAAAATAACCTTTTTTGAGAGATTAGCGAAAATCACTTACTAAAGAAATTGGACACTAGAATTGAAGGCCAATTGGATGTTTTGTTATTATATAGGGAGGGCGAGCCTTATTTCTATGGATTTCCCTTTTATTTTATAGTCGTTAATGACATAACATATAAAAAAATTAATTTAATATTTGGGATACATTATTAATCACTACTTCGATATAAAAATTCACTGCATCAAAATTTTGAACCCTCAAATTTTAGCCATGAAAAACAATTTCCCATAACAAACTAAATGCATTAATCTAGGCTATAAATTTATTCTAACTAATAATAGGGCCTAGAAATTTGTTGTAGAAAAATTTATACTTAAAGAAGAAGTTAAAAACATTAGAGTTTGCTTCAGTGAACATAAACGCAACACCACCAATATGGTTGCCAAAAATGAAAGTCTATTCTACTCCAATGGTTAGATACAAAAATTTAATAATTAAACATGCTAATATATATATAGTGGTGAAACTACAATTTCAAATCTTGTGACCAAAATTGGGATTTTTAATACTGAAAATATAACTTCAAATACCAAAACAAAAATCGAGACCTTTCGAACCAAAATTTATTACACTTCCCAAAAATGAAGCAAAAAAATCAAGAGGGAAATGATTCTCTAGAAAATGAAATGTAAAAAAAATATAAAACACAATGGAAAGAGTTACATATAATAGTGTGTGGCGACTCTTGAATTTTAACTTCAAATAATATGATAGTTTGCAAACAAGCCTCCTGTATTACATATGACTATTATGATTATCATTAAGCATATGAAATCTACAAAAATGGAAATAATACTATTGAATCATTAAATGGGATTCGATCTCTCAAAATTAATCCCAATAATAAGATATAATGGCCAATAAAAACAAGAATTTTATTTTAATCCAAATGAGGAGGGAAAAATAGCTACCAAGATCCCCATTTTTTCAAATTGGGGTGAATGGAATGTTGTAGCTCTTCAGGGGCTAATTTATTTTTTTTTATTTTCCCTCGAAATAAGGTTCTGCTAACCTCCAACCTAGTTTTAAACCAAACAAAATTTTAAACTGCTTAATTTTTTCCATGGCTGAAATTTCACCCCTAAATGTTTTCATGACAATTATTGGTTATTCAACCCTCCATGTAGAAAAACTATTATAAATAATGCAAACATAATATATAATAAAGCTATAATTTGTTTCATTTTTATGTCTTTTTTAGCCCGAGAAATGGGAGAGGTACCATAGGGTTCATGTTCTAATGTTTGTCATTGATTGATGTTAATCTACACTTACCATTAATTTTATTTACATGGATTTCATAGTTTATCTTAGTTTAATTTTAACATTTTTTTAATTAAATTCAAATATATTCCAAAATAGATATGACTATTGTTATTTTAATAGACAAAGTAGATATTCCATTGTAATAAATGATATGTTGGAATATTCATAGTAGTAATGATATATGATGATAATATTTGTGTGCAATTTAGGTATGATATTTTAATTAATTTATCTCAAATTATTTTAATTAAGAAAAATGTCATATCAATACATGACACATTGGGGATGTGGTATTGATAAGCCATGGTATTAGCACATGGTATTTAAGAAGATCTATATACAATTTAAGAGTATCCACGGGAAGTGGGAGTAGTTGTACATGGCTAAAAATATTGTTCTATGCTATAT
>APFE031161302.1:0-25713 GCA_000404065.3 Pinus taeda
AAATTCTCAACTATTATAATTTATCAGATATATCTTATTGCAGTTTAAATGATTCTAGAAACTTTTTCTTAGTATTAGCAAGCTCATTCTAATTTTATTGTTTGAGATATTTGTTTTAGTGTCTCTAAACAACATATTGATCTTTTGTTTAGTAGGTAAAAATGTAATAAAGGAACAATATGTGAAGTAAGTACACACGGTTTCATGACAACAAAAACCCATGCAACCCTTGTCAGTCCTCTTTCAATTAGTACTCCATCAGATAATACCAACATACATAATATCACTTCTACATATAGTTTCATATATAGCAACTTGCCCAAGTATCTTTAGAATCAATTTAAAAAAATATATTCAATTATCTTTATGTTATAGTGCAAGAAGAACAACATTTCAAAAGATTGCTATCTAGTTCTTAAATAGTTTAGTATAATGGATAAGGGCATGGTTAAGTCTCCTTAATTACACCCTAATGTATTTTTTCTAATATTATTGTTAGGTCCCACATGTTTATATGGCGGAACCATGACTCACCTGAATCTCTCTCAATGCATACCTCACCCTAGATAGCCTTTCCATGACATGTATGAGAATATACATGAATGGTACAAGAGATTCAATGGTTGTACCGATACTAACTAACAACTAGACATAGGTGATCCAGCACCTATAACAAAAATATGCAGGATATGCCAATAATTTCTCATGAATCTATGAACAATATGAAATGTTATACAAGAAGAATCCACGATCTCATCAGCACAATACAATGCTCCATCAGTGAGATAAATTGTTGAGAAATGACATTCTGTGATGAAACATTAGAATGCATGGATGAAATATACACTCACTTCATTTAACATACACCATGGGTAACCTCTATCCATGACATGAATAAATAAATGATCAATAATATGTGCCATACATGAAAACAATTTCACCAAACATAAATCATGATCTGAGCATTAGAAATCAACAATAGAAGAAAATACATAGTGGCCCTGAATAATATGCATCAACAACACCATGAATAAAAAATATAGCATCTAAATATTAGGACAATATATCCACTCTCTACAACTATAAATGGTAGCAACAAAAACCATTGTATGGATTATGCTATTCTAAAAAATATCCAAAGACGGATAATAGTATATAATGATTTAATGACAACAACATCATCACATCATCTACTTGTTCACTTAGATTGCTAAGAATTTCTATTTTAAATTTATCAAGAAAATTTCAAACTTTAGTTTGGCTTACGCATCTTGATACTGATTGACTTACTCTTTCCCTTCATCTTAATATGTGTTTACATGTCTCACAAATTTCCTGAAACGTTAATTTCTATACATTACCTCTACTCATGAGATTAGAAAGATCAATCCACTCATCCCTAACTCTTCTAAGTGAGAGGGTTTATAGTGTGTCATATCCTTAATGATGTAATTTTCCCTCTTAACATTGTACATGAACCTCTCTATTAGATCCTCAATGATTTCATCTTCATTCTTATTCATTTTAAATATTTCTTCTTTAAGATAATTATCATTACATTTTTCTAGAAATATATTTTGCATCTCCCTCCATGATATCATATAATTCATCCCTCAACTCATGAAAGATTTAAGAGCTCCATCCTTTAATGTTGCATAAAATAATGTCCATTTTTTATTGTTTAACGTAACCATAAGATCCACAAAGGATTTCAAATTCAAAGAGAAAATTTCCACTTTTCGCTAATTTTTCTATTGAGCACATGAAGGATTTGATTGTAACGCTTTCTCAATCTGAGATTTTGATGTCTACTCTTCATCAAATGAAAGCGAGGATTCTTTGGTCTTCTCTATTGAATCGTTTTTTCTACATGTTGTCCTTCAATGGCATTAAGAGATTTTTGTTTCTTTGTAACATTCTTCGTGAGGTGAGATGAATACCATTGAGATCAAGAGGAGATGTTTGGAAGTGTTGTACCTCAATATTATAAGTTGAGTGAGTTACTTCATTATGTGGGCTCAGAAATGGTGGTATAGGTACTTGAGTGGGAGCTGATATTTGAGATGGATGTGGCTGGGGTTGTGGTTGTGGTGGAGGTGAAAGGTAGGGATACCATAGAGTTGAGTATGGAGGATACTGAGGATATTGTGGATGGCTTCTATAAGTTCCTTTCCAACCTTGCTGCGAACATTATTTTTTGGGTTGTGATGGATAATATTGCTAAGGAAGGCATGTGTGCCAATTACTTTTAGATGGATGTGAATAAGATTGAAATTGTGAATTAGGCTCTTGCATTATATTTGGTTGAATAGGTTGCCATTGTCCTCTTGGAGATACATAACATACCTGCATTGGGAATTGACTTACTCCACTGTCCTCTTGGTAAACTTCCTTAAACCTTTGTAATGAGGGGAAATATTTAACATCATCTGATTTTTCATGGACAACACAAATATCAACATCTTATTTTTTCTTATTTTTTATTATTAACATTTATACTTGTTCACTTAGATTGCTAAGAGTTTATATTTTATGTTTATCAAGAAAATTTTCAAGTTTAGTTTGGCTTACAGATATTGATACTAATTGACTTACTCTTTCCATTCCTCTTAATATGTTTTTGCATGTTTCATGAATTTCCTTAAATGATAATTGATATACATTACCTCTACTCATGAGATTGAGAATATCAATCAACTAATCCCTAACTCTTCTAGGTAAGAGGGTTTTTAGCATGTCATATATTATTGAATTCATCCCTCAACTCATGAAACATTAAAGAGCTCCATACTTCAATGTTGCATAAAATAATCTCATTTTTTTAGCATTTAACAAGTAACCATAAGATTCACAAATGATTTCAAATTCAAAGAGAAAGGCTTCCTAATCCTCTCACCTTAGACCATGAAAGTTTGGAAGAAAATATGGAGGGATGCTATTCATGTGCATACTACCATCAATATCTTGAATGGGAAATCTGAGATGATATTCCTCAATGTTATCATCTCTACCTACAAAAGTGGATGGCAATGTGGCTCTTACTACACCACATGATCAAATGGGGGGGTGGGTTGGTGTTGGAGATTTATTTTGTTTTTATGATTGAAAGAAAAAACTAATGCAATGCACTTTTGTATTTTTTAAATGAAACAATCCTAACGGAAATTTTTGTTTATGCAGAAATTAAAAGAAATCAATTATCTAGGGAAGAAAACAATGCATACTTGGACAACTCGCCGACAACGGTGCCAAAAAGTGATGAGCCTCGATATTGCAACAACAATGTTGTAACTCCTAAGGCTACTGACTTTAATTATCAACCTAGTGTTCGTACAAACTTAAGAGGTATCGACACTATATGTGTAGCATACAGTGTGTCCCAAGTTTTCTATGATGATGTAATGCACTACATCTATTGAAGTCAAACCATAAACTAGTTGCCGAAAATGAAATGGTCGAAATGGAAACCTCAACCTATTATAAGAACGAATGTACAAGGAAAGAAACCTATTCTAATTTCATCAAGTAAATATCATGAAATAAATTTCAACCATTACATTTCAAAGACTTTAGGTCCATTAAAAAAGTTCATCGGATTTGGAAATCAACAAAATCATCATTGTATTACCCATTTCATAAATCTGTCCATTATCCCAAATCGATGAAATGTTTTGCATGAGAAAAGAGGCAACTCGTAAGTTGTCTTTAGTCTTCCCTATTATTTTATTTGGAAGCTAGGGGCCTTTATTTAACCATAAGGGACAATAACCAATCTTCTTGAGTGAATTTGGACAAGTATATGCATGGTGGAAGGCTAATACAGGGTTTCATGTAGTACTATTACAAGAAACATCAAATTTTCTATAGGGAATTATAATTCATTGAATGGAACCAAAGCAAATAAAATTTGAATGGGATAAATTTTTTATTGACTAGGATGTCTTAGGTCTCCATTCCAAGTGGAATTACTCAAAACGAACTCCGTTAACCCATGCTAAAAAATGGCATAAAAAGCCTCTCAAACTCATTCCAAGTCAATTCATCCTCCCAAACACCTTTAACATTCTGTACATCCTCCCAAAGAGAGCGCAAACCACTCTCGTACCACCCTGTAATGATGCTTGCCCTCATACCTATGCACTTTCACCACCTTATGTTATCTAAACATGAGATTAGGGGCTACTATGACAATAATTGACCTCCTAGGTGAGCTCAAGGAAGTGGAGTCGATGAATAACCATAACAAAAATGTTTTACACCTATTTTAGGACTCCCAAAATCCTTCTCAGTAATCCTTATGAATAGTTGCCGGGTGCCACTAAGTTTTTAGACCATTACTTCCCCTGTTTCAGATGAGTTCCATTTGGAACTCATCTCAATCTCATCTATAACTCATATGAAACAAGGCATGGGTGCGACTAGGGAATTTTCTCCTCACTCCTATTCTTGCGAATCTGAGATTTTTGCTACTTTTCAAGTCTAGAATCCATGTCACTACCCATAAACACTCGTAGCTTTCAAAATCCATAATTTACATAACAATAAGACTTGGAAGACAAAAACTAGCTCTAGCACTAGGCCTGACCATCCTTCACTAGGATTAACATTCTGTCAAACACATGGCATTAATATAATCTACATGACATGAATACAAGAAAGAGCATGAATGACAGATAACTCATATGAGACTTGACAAGAAGGATCACCACCCTCTTCCGTTAACTGTTTTGATGTAAATTAGGTCTTACATCCATTATCCTTTGAGTTACAAGTAAATACATGAAATAGCCTTCTCAAGATCATAAGTCACGTAGTTTTTCTCATGATTATTCCACTTCCTCGAATAATAGAACATCGCCTATCCCTCCTGCATAAGGACTGCACTAAGTCCTCTTTTACATGAATATGTGAACACTAAAAAATCTTTACCTCGATCTACAATCGTAAGGACTCGATCATTGATCAAGAACTGCTTCAAATCCTCAAAACTAGCTACACATATTTTTTCAATTCAAACTTATTACCTTTCCTCTGCAAGCATGTCATAGGATATGAAATACGTAATAAGTTCATAATGAATTTTCTGTAGTAAGCTCCCAATACCATGAATGATCTCACCTCATCTACATTATTTAGGCCTAACCACTCCATGATGCCCCTTATCTTTTTTGGATCTACTACTATGTCTTCTTTTGAAACAACATGTCCCAAATAGTGTACTTTTTTCTGAATAAACTGCACTTTCTAAGCTTAGCATACAACTGATGTCTTAGCAATCTCAACGCTACTACCAAATGCTCGACATTCTCTTTCTCATTATTACAATATATCAAAATGTCATCGATGAATACAATAACAAACTTGTTAAAATAAGGATGCAACACACTATTCATCAAGCACGTAAAAGTATCTAGGGCATTACTCAAACCAAATAGAGCTACAACAAACTCATAATTCCCATGCCGAGTCTTGAAGGATGTCTTGTAGATATCATCTTCCTTTATGCCTATCTGTGGTATCCTAATCGCAAATATATCTTAGAGAACATTGCTACTCCCTTGAACTGATCAAACAAGTTGTGAACCCTTAGCAATGGGCACCTATTCTTAATTGTCATATTTTTTAGTTGCCCTTATTCAATATATAATCTGAGAGTACCACCTTTCTTCTTTACAAACAAAAATAGTGCACCCCAATGTGATACACATGGTCTAATGTATCCCTTTTCTTAATTCTTACATGTCTCCTTAACTAATTAGAGAAGTGTCTCTAGCTAACTTAAATTCAACATTAAGTATGTACAAATATATCTTTAATGCTTTTTAAGTGGATTTCATAACATTGTCAATATGAACCAAATTTAGAAATGTTAAATTTTATATATGTGTATTAATTTTTTTTTTCACAAATACCGATAACAAGTATATTATCTCATGTGGAAGTTTTAAGAAAATGAAATTATCGAGATTGAAGATATATATTATGATAAAGGAGTAAGTTTTTTTATTGTTCATTTCAATTTTAGGGATATAGCCTATGTTTAATATAGTTTTTGATTAATCTTATAATTTGTTTTAAAAGAGCCATCTTGAAATTTTCATTACAATTTTTTTGGGTGAAAGGTTTTCAAATTCTCAACTATTATAATTTATCAAATATATCTTATTGCAGTTTAAATGATTCAGAAACTTTTTCTTAGTATTATTAAGCTCATTCTAATTTTATTTTTTGAGATATTTGTTTTAGTGTCTTTAAACTACATATTGATCTTTTGTTTGGTAGGTAAAAATGTAATAAAGGAACAATATGTGAAGTAAGTACACACGGTTTCATGACAACAAAAACCCATGCAGCCCTTGTGAGTCCTCTTTCAATTAGTACTCCATCAGATAATACCTACATACATATTATTACTTCTACATATAGTTTCATATATAGCAACTTGCCCAAGTGTCTTTAGAATCAATTTAAAAAAATATATTCAATTATCTTTATGTTATAGTGCAAGAAGAACAATATTCCAAAAGATTGCTATCTAGTTCTTAAATAGTTTAGTATAATGGATAAGGGCATGGTTAAGTCTCCTTAATTACACCCTAATGTATTTTTTCTAATATTATTGTTAGGTCCCACATGCTTATATGGTTGAACCATGACTCACGTGAATCTCTCTCAATGCATACCTCACCCTAGATAGCCTTTCCATGACAAGTATGAGAATATACATGAATGATACAAGAGATCAATGGCTGTACCGATACTGCTAACAACTAAGACATAGGTGATCCAGCACCTATAACAAAAATATGCAGGATATGCCAATAATTTCTCATGAATCTATGAACAATATGGAATGTTTTACAAGAAGAATCCACGATCTCATCAGCACAATACAATGCTCCATCAGTGAGATAAATTGTTGAGAAATGACATTCTGTGATGAAACATTAGAATGCATGGATGAAATATACACTCACTTCATTTAACATACACAATGGGTAACCTCTATCCATGACATGAATAAATAAATGATCAATAATATGTGCCATACATGAAAACAATTTCACCAAACATAAATCATGATCTGAGCATTAGAAATCAACAATAGAAGAAAATACATAGTGGCCCTGAATAATATGCATCAACAACACCATGAATAAAAAATATAGCATCTAAATATTAGGACAATATATCCACTCTCTACAACTATAAATGGTAGCAACAAAAACCATCGTATGGATTATGCTATTCTAAAAAATATCCAAAGACGGATAATATTATATAATGATGTAATGACAACAACATCATCACATCATCTACTTGTTCACTTAGATTGCTAAGAATTTCTATTTTAAATTTATCAAGAAAATTTCAAACTTTAGTTTGGCTTACGCATCTTGATACTGATTGACTTACTCTTTCCCTTCATCTTAATATGTGTTTACATCTCTCACAAATTTCCTGAAATGGTAATTTCTATACATTACCTCTACTCATGAGATTAGAAAGATTGATCCACTCATCCCTAACTCTTCTAAGTGAGAGGGTTTATATTGTGTCATATCCTTAATGATGTAATTTTCCCTCTTAACATTGTACATGAACCTCTCTATTAGATCCTCAATGATTTCATCTTCATTCTTATTCATTTTAAATATTTCTTCTTTAAGATAATTATCATTACATTTTTCTAGAAATATATTTTGCATCTCCCTCCATGATATCATATAATTCATCCCTCAACTCATGAAAGATTTAAGAGCTCCATCCTTTAATGTTGCATAAAATAATGTCCATTTTTTATTGTTTAACAAGTAACTATAAGATCAACAAAGGATTTCAAATTCAAAGAGAAAGGTTCATGAATCCTCTCACCTTAGACCATGAAAGTTTGGAACGAAATATGGAGGGATGTTAGAAATGTAATAATAGAACAATATGTGAAGTAATGTAAAATGGTTTCATGACAACTAAAACTGGAAACCCTTTTTTCATCATACCAATCTCCATGGCACAACCATATCCATAAAACCATCAACCCCAAAATGCATGAAATATGACAACCCCATGTCAACTCATAAGAAACATATAATCCATGCATAATAAAAAAATAAACATCTCCAATGGATGAGCATTGAGATGCATGGCCAACTCCCTCCTCTAAGGATCCATAATACCATCAAAATATTGGAATCATAAAAAGTGCTCTCTTGAATATGTGCCATCTCTCATAATCACATTTTCACAAGACAACATAAGTAGCAAAAATCCATCATCAAGAAATCATAATAAATATTATAAGAATCAAAATCACCACAAGCTAAGTGCATGCAGAAACAATATGCGCCAAATAATCTCTGTTCCTATGAACACCTCACATCCATTTTGCAGTCTAAAATATCTAACATGCAAGAGTGGACTCCAATATGTGTTGTTTTCTTCAACTCAAAAGGTGATGAGATAAAGTACTCCCTATTGAATTTCCATGACCCAAGTGTTATGCTAGAATATTAAATAATAGATGCTACCAAACAAAATATCACAACTAAAGTACTTTTGCACAATGGAATATATAAAATAGTATATCTACTAGTGCTCAAAATAAAGACAACCTTTTACAACATATTGTACAAATATGTACAAAAACCCAACTTTGTTATATTAAACAAACTTAATAATAAAATAGTCTAGGGTTGTCCTACTAGCAGTAATGGCCCTCATACATCCACTATTAATTAAGTTGGAACAACATTTAGAGGAGGATGTGAAGTGGATGACATAGAACTTGTAGGTTGATCAATTACAATGGTCCTTGTTTCTCTTATCCACAAACAGGAACCATGTTTTTCTCCTCATTAGCAAGGGGATTTGCTAACCCAATAGGTGAGATAAATGAATTAAGGAATTCATTTACTTCCACTTGATGTCACTAGTCTGAGGTAAAATGTTCTTGATTACAGATTAAGCAAGGGAAACAATATTTCTTTTTTTCTTAAATAGATTGGTTGTTTGTTTTCTCTTACGAAGGATTATATTTATTCTTTTTCCTATTTTCTTACTTCCTAGTTGACGTTTTCCCTTGGTTGTTTGGACAAAATTTAGCTCAGAATTAGTACTCTCACCGGTAGTGGTGGACTAGTTTTGGGTAGCCAAAATAGGAGATGAAGGAGAGAGTTTACTCATTGACTCATTGAATGCAGCTAGTGGAACCAATCACACCCCATCAATTAGATCTTATTCCTTACTTGAATATGTTCGTACACTCTTTTGAGGTCTCACAACATTGGGTATTTTGTTGTAGAACATGCGATATTTAGTGTAAATGAGATCAGGCTATTGGGCATGAGCAATGAATTGCTCTTCTGTAACAACTCTTCCTTTACAAATGTCTTTCGTTATGGGTCCTAAAAGAGACTTAGTAAATGATTTTTTTTTTAAATATGGTGAAGTGGCCACTCATAAATATGATCACGAATGTGAGTGGATTCATGTTGTTTGAAATAGGTCAAACTTTTAGTCCGAGTTTCATAACGAATGGGAAATTGTAAATGAGTTGGAAACGTGGTAGCAAAGGCATTGAAATTGTTGAACAAAGCTCATGGAAATTCGATATACCACCTCATTGTTGTGGTATTGTTGTACTAGTGAGGTCTAGCTCGAAAATCCATAAAAGGATAGACTCATCATTTAAAGAGTTCAACGAATTTCCACAATTTCCATTGAATTTTGCAATATCACTTGAAACTTTTGTAGCAAAGACGGACTACCAAGGAGAGTGAAAAATGTGATCTTTTGTAATTATGGTGAAATATGGAAATTCAAGGATTGCTACAAAAGGAAATTGCCTATTAATGTTTAGTGGAGGGTATCTTGAGTAATAAGGAATGGCTTGAGGAACACGTATCTGGGCTCCAACTTAAGGAGGATTTTGGTAGCCTAAATAAATGTAATCATGTTGCCCAGTTTCAGCATAACCTTGAAAGGGTTGAAAAAATTGAGTACGAATTTTCTAAACTTGGCTCCTGCTTAAGATTTCCTTCTTTGTTCCTATGTCATACCTTGTATAGGTTGATTAAATTCCATCTAACCAAAATCCTCACCAACCTATGAAGTCTGTAAGGAACCTTGAAGAGGTAGGGTAAGTGGGAATTGAGAGGTCACAAATATTGGGGAACAAGTTTAGTTAGAGGTTCAACCTGCATAGATTGACTTACTTGATATAAAGCATGAGGAGGTTTACAAATAGGTTTGCAAGTATGAACACGGGATATAGATGGAACAAGTTGAGAGGTTTTAATTTGATTAAAAAACAAGTGTACTTTTATGGAAAATAAAGGATGCCAAGAGTTAGTAGCAATTCCTCGAAATGGGTGACATAAATAGGCTAGAGCCCTATATTGTGGTATTTGATTAAGATATTGGAACACTCAAGGAATAGGTTCCCCCTCTTGAAAGATAAGGGAATACGGAGGAAACTAACTTCTTGGATGAGGGTACCATGCGTAAGGTGGATTGGGCTATTGTAGATGTCCATACCCACTCACATGCAACCCATATTGTTGTTCCACTAAAGGTTGAGATGAAAGAGGAATAGAAGATTGGGCGACACTCATCAAATAAGTACTATATGGCATTCCATAGGAGGATGACATGGCAGATGTCCATGGACTCGATGTCACACCAGAAAAGGTTCTAGATAATGATTAGTAATGAGATGGAATAGATTAGTCACCATTAAAATGTGTTCCTAGTGACAACTCATAAGAAACATATAATCCATGCATAATAAAAAAATAAACATGTCCAATGGATGAGCATTGAGATGCATGGCCAACTCCTCTAAGGAGCCATAATACCATCAAAATATTGGAACCATAAAAAGTGCTCTCTTGAATATGTTCCATCTCTCATAACCATATTTTCACAAGACAACATAAGTAGCAAAAATCCATCATCAAGAAATCATATTAAAGGTTATAAGAATCAAAATCACCACAAGCTAAGTGCATGCAGAAACAATATGTGCCAAATAATCGTTGTGCCTATGAAGACCTCACATCCATTTTGCAGTCTAAAAGATCTAAAATGCAAGAGTGGACTACAATATGTGTTGTTTTTTTTAACTCAAAAGATGATGAGATAAAGTACTCCCTATTGACTTTCCGTGACCCAAGTGTTATGCTAGAATATTAAATAATAGATGCTACCAAACAAAAGATGACAACTAAAGTACTTTTGCACAATGGAATATAAAAAATAGTAAATCTACTAGTGCTCAAAATAAAGACAACCTTTTACAACATATTGTCCAAATATGTACAAAAACACAACTTTGTTATATTAATCAAACTTAATAATAAAATAGTCTAGGGTTATCCTACTAGGGGTAATGGCCCTCATACATCCACTATTAATTAAGTTGGAACAACGTTTAGAGGAGGATGTGAAGTGGATGACATAGAACTTGTAGGTTGATCAATTACTATGGTCCTTGTTTCTCTTATCCACAAACAGGAAACCATGTTTTTGTCGTCATTAGGAAGGGGATTTGTTAACAAAATAGGTGAGATAAATGAATTAAGGAATTCATTTACTTCAACTTGATGTCGCTAGTCTGAGGTAAAATGTTCTTGATTACAGATTAAGCAAGGGAAACAATATTTCTTTTTTCTTAAAGAGATTGGTTGTTTGTTTTCTCTTACGAAGGATTATCTTTATTATTTTTCCTTTTTTCTTGCTTCCTAGTTGATATTTTCCCTTGGTTGTTTGGACAAAATTTAGCTAAGAAGTAGTAGTCTCACCAGTACTGGTGGACTGCTTTTGGGTAGCCAAAATAGGAGATGAAGGAGAGAGTTTACTCGTTGACTCATTGAATGCAGCTAGTGGAACCAATCACACCCCATCAATTACATCTTATTCCTTAATTGAAGATGATGGTACACTCTTTTGAGGTCTCATAACATTGGGTATTTTGTTGTAGAACATGGGATATTTAGTGTAAATGAGATCAGGCTATTGGGCATGAGCAATAAATTGCTCTTCTGTAACCACTCTTCCTTTACAAATTTCTTTCGTTATTGGTCCTAAAAGAGACTTAGTAAACAAAGTTTTTTTCAAAATATGGTGAAGTGGCCACTCATAAATATGATCACGAATGTGATTGGATTCATGTTGTTTGAAATTGGTCAAAAGTTTAGTTCGAGTTTCATAACGAATGGGAAACTGCAAATGAGTTAGAAACATGGTAGCTAAGGCATTGAAATTGTTGAACAAAGCTCATGGAAATTCGATATACCACCTCATTGTTGTAATATTGTTGTACTAGTGAGGTCTAGCTCGAAAATCCATAAAAGGATAGACTCATCATTTAAAGAGTTCAACGAATTTCCACAATTTCCATTGAATTTTGGGATATAACTTGAAAATTTTGTAGCAAAGACGGACTCGAAAATATGAAAATTCAAGGGTTGCTACAAAAGGAAATTTCCTATTAATATTTAGTGGAGGGTATCTTGAGTAAGAAGGAATGGCTTGAGGAATAGTTATCTGGGCTCCAACTTAAGGAGGATTTTGGTAGCCTAAATAAATGTAACCATGTTGCCCAGTTTCAGCATAACCTTGAAAGGGTTGAAAAAATTGAGTATGAATTTTCTAAACTTGTCTCCTACTTAAGATTTCCTTCTTTGTTCCTATGTCATACCTTGTATAGGTTGATTAAATTCCATCTAACGAAAATCCTCACCAACCTATGAAGTGTGTAAGGAACCTTGAAGAGGTAGGGTAAGTGGGAATTGAGAGGTCACAAATACCGGTGGAACAAGTTTAGTTAGAGGTTCAGCTTGCATAGGTTGACTTACTTGATATAAAGCATGAGGAGGTTCAGAAATAGGTTGGCAAGTATGAACACGAGATATAGATGGAACAAGTTGAGAGGTTTTAATTTGATTCAAAAACAAGTGAACTTTTATGGAAAATAAAGGATGCCAAGAGTTAGTAGCCATTCCTCGAAATGGGTGACATAATGGGTATTTGATTAAGATATTGGAACACTTAAGGAATAGGTTTCCCCTCTTGAAAGATAAGGGAATACGGAGGAAACTACCTTCTTGGATGAGGGTACCATGCGTAAGGTGGATTGGGCTATTGTAGATGTCCATACCCACTCACATGCGACCCATATTGTTGTTCCACTAAAGGTTGAGATGAAGGAGGAACAGAAGATTGGGTGACACTCATCAAATAAGTACTAGATGGCATTCCATAGGAGGATGACATGGCAGATGTCCATGGACTCGTTGTCACACCCGAAAAGGTTCTACATAATGATTAGTAACCAGATGGAATAGATTAGTCACCATACAAATGTGTTCCTAGTGATGATGCAAACATTGAAGTACTTGAAACAATGGTTTTCTCAACCTAGTCATTGATGGTAGATGAGAAACCATAGCAGAATGATTCATGGTTAAATTTCCAAAATAGTATTTCCTAGGGAAACTCAAAGGCGAGTTGAAAGTATGAGAATCATATAAAGGAGCTTGTTTGGGAGTATGGGGAGGGAGTTGATACGCTTGAATCTTTCTTAAATGAACATGAGATGAAGGTCGAGATTCTTCTTGAGGAATTTCCTCAATACTCACAAGACCAAGTGGAGTTTGTTCACCATGAGGTCCAATATATATAGATTGTGTTCATGTCTAACATAAAGGAAGAGAAGAGGAAGGGCCTGAAGTAACAAGTGTACCTAACTCACGTTTTAGATTGAAGAATCTGATATTCAATAACCTCTAGTAATAAATTTTTAGCTACTTATGTTTCTACTATGTCGGACTTAACAAATAATAAAGACGTGATATTGGGTTTAGTACTCATAGGAAGAGATGATTCGCATTGGTCAGTTTAGGTTGTAGGTCTAGAAGTGGTAGCTTTCAAAGTACCATATTTGATAGTTTACATTTTTGTGTTCTCTCGATGACAAGTTTCCTCTAGAAAAAGAGGAGGCAATGTTTGCATCTTATGAAAATGATGGGGTTGTGGGGGTCATTACTCCATGGTAGTAAATCAATTTTAGAAATTCACGACAACTTCAAAATTATAAAATGGGTAGTTAGGAAAATTATTTTATCGTCATTGTGAACTAAAATATACAACCTTGGTGAACCAAGGATTTATGTATGGGTAGGAAATGTCCCCAAATTTTTTCTTCCTTGTATCATAGTGTGAAAGGAGGCTCACTTGGTTACCTATAGTGGGATAGAAAAATTGCTTGGACTTCCAAAATATACCTGAAGGTACATGGAAGAAAATTCCATATCTAATGCGTAACCACTTGATCAGAGTTTTCTGATATACTTATCATGCATTCATCGTCATTTGATATTCCCAAATGCACGTAGAGAATGATGTGATACAATTATGTACGTGGAACTAGATATCACCCCCGAAATGTAATGTTGACAAACAAATGAGATCTCCTACATTTAGAGATGCTAGAGCACGTCTCTAGCCTTAACTAATAGATGTTTATGTTGATGTTCTAAATTATCCTTAATATTGATTGAGTCAATTTTAGAGTTTATCTGGAATAAAGTTTTAGTTTTCAAGGCTCACCACGAGTTCCCGTGAATTCCCTATAATGCAATCTAGCATGATAATGAGAAATGATTTTTTTTCAATGAAAATATATCTATGAGGAGGAAGAGATTTAAATAGTAATGCAAAAGTCAAGTAATTGATGAGTCTCGGTTTCAACAACAGGAGAAGGAATCACCTCTTTAATCCAGTTATTCAATATTTCTATCATCATAGTTAAAGCATATGTGAGTGTCTTTATAGTTTATCCACTCAATAAGCTCGTTTTGGAGACAATGACTTGTCTTTCTTGATGTCAATAAACCATATATAATATATGTTGGAAATTGACAAGTAATTATGTAAATTTGGGTAAAATGTATTAGTTATTAACAAGTTACTTTTATAACGAAACATCACTTACGTAATTAAGGAGGCTCATATAAAATTTATGAATGCCCGAACTATTGTGAGGAGAATTTTATTGATCGAATAGACATATCAATCCCTTGCCCCTTGGTTGTTTCCTTGACACTCTGTCAGGGTTCTACCATGTAAATCCTAAATTATTACTTGTGTGGTTGTATTTAGTTTCCTATTGGTTTCATTTATTTATTCTTTTGTAACCTCCATAAACTAAAATATATTAGTTAGTGATTGCATTTAATTTTCTCATCGTCAAGTTTGTGATTACTCCTTGGTGCATTTAAGTTTCTCATGATCAAGGCTGTCATTGGTTTGCAATCTATCATGTAAAACCTGTCGAACATCTTGATCACATACTTGCATTGACCTAGATATATCTCACTAGGTCCTTGCGAGACTTTGAGTCCCAAATTGTGGTTCATCTTCCTTAGATCCTTCATTTCAAATTTTTCTACTAGTTGCTTCTTACATTCTTCAATTCAACCCTCCACACTTGTCAAGAGAAGATCCATCCTAGAATACCATGACCTTGGTGCTTGGTTGAGGCCATATAATCTCTTCTCCAATCTGCATACGTATGCATTTATCTCTTCAACTTCAAATCCCAAGGGTTGCTATATATAGACTTCCTCATCACTTGTGCCACTCATGAATGTAGTCTTGACATCCATTTGGTGGATGTTCCATCCCATTGATATTGCCAAATAGTCCAACAAATGAACAATTTTTTTATCTTGAATTTGGAGCGAATGTCTCTTCATAATCAATTTGTGTTAGGAGAAGCCTCTAGCTAGAAATCTTGCCTTATATTTATCAATTCTTCCATGTGCTGTATGTTTGATATTGTAGAGAAATTTGGAAGTTACCACAAATTTATCTTCAGGCTTAGGTACAATCTCCCAAACTCCATTATTCGCTATAGATTAATATTCTTCATTGATGGCACCCGTCCATTCTAGGTGATTGAAAACTTCTTCAAAATTGAATGGCTCTACTTTTATTAGTTTGGTCGTGTATGTATCATAATTAGAATATCATTTGGGTTTTCTTATTTCTGTAAATGTAAGTTGAGTGGCTGCATGACCTTCCTCATTTATAAATGTAAACTTCTACCAGTTATGTATTTTTCTAGTTTGAGGGATTATCAGAGGTTGTATAGGTTCAAAGGTACCTTCATCTTCATGGTTTGCTACTTCTTCCCTAGTGACTTCTTCTTCAAATACCAAAAATGCTTCATCATCACAGTCCATAAGGAGATCGTTTAATTTCTTGAGTGTAATACTTTCGTCAAATATCACTTCCCGACAAAATTCTATTTGGTGTCATTCCTTTAGGTAGATACTATAGGGCATATAATAGTTCGTGTAGCCCACAAAGATTCCCTTCATGTGAGATTGATCCAACATCTTTTTTTTGTCCTTATGTATATGAATATAGATAAGACAACCAAAAATTCGAAGATGATCCATTGTTGTTTTCTTCCACATGAGCACTTCTTTGCAAGTGTTGTTATCTAGTGACCTTTGGGGACTTCAATTTTGTATATATATATTTTTCTTTGTAGCTTCACCCTACAAAAATTTTAGTAAATCTTGATCATGTAGCATTTATTTTAGACTTTCTTCAATGGATCAATTCTTTTGTTCTACAAATCCATTTTGTCTGGGATTATATCACACTATCAAATCCTTTATAATTCGAGACTCCTTACATAAATCTATAATTTACTTAGATATGTATTATACTCGATTATTGAAACTCAATATCTTGATTCTTATTTTTTTAAGGTTCTCTACTTTAGCTTTGAATTCTTGAATTTTTGTAAATACTTAATCCTTGGATTTCATTAGGTAAACCCAATTTTTCCTTGAACGGTCATCTATAAATATTACATAGTAAAAATGACCTGCAAGTGATTTCGGAGGCATACGACCACAAACACAGGAATGAATAAGATCCAAGATTTATCTGACCATGATGCACTCCTACCTAATGGTCCCTTGGTGTTTTTACACAATGTACATCCCTTCCATACTCCTTCATAATCTTCCTTCAGTTCGGGGATTCCATATACTATTGAAGTTGAACGATTCAAGTAGTGACACATAACTAATTCAAAATTTCAATTTACTTTTATAATATAGATTTTAGTAAATATTGTTTATACATATATAAAAATGTAGTTATTTGGGTAATTTAAATTTGTTCTTTGAATTTATTTTTTTATTAAATGGCACTCGATGTGATAATATATATATATATATATATAATATTATAATATATATATATATATATATATATATATAAATATATTATATATAAAGTTAATAATAAAAATGATATATTAAAAAAAAGGAAATATTTATAATGGAAAAATAAAGATTTTATGATATAAAATTAAAATATATAAATTGCAATTGGGTTAAATGATATATTTTTAATAATAATTTGTTATTTTTCTGGTAAAAACCCTAAATTAAAAAGAATAAGAAAAAGTTAAAAATGATATTGGGATGACTATAAACATTTAATAAGGTCTCAATTAATAATAAAAAGTTAAATTAATAAAAAACTTGTGAATAGGCTTTTTACAATACCATGGGCCAATACCATTTCTTATCAATACTACAAGTCCAAAAACCATAACTTATTTCACAACCAAAATATTTTTTAACAATATGACAAGATTCTTAACAATAGATATTATTACATTGTAAAAAATAGTCTTTGTTAGAATACCATGGGTTAATACCATGGTTTATCTATACCATGTTCCTAGAAAACATAAATTATTTCACAATCAAAATATTTTATAACAATATGACAAGGTTGTTAACCATGGATATTAACTGATAAATAGTCTTTGTTACCATACCATGGGCCAATACCATGGCTTATCAATACCACATTCCAAAAAACCATAAGTTATTTCATAGTAAAAATAGTTTATTTTAAGTTAATTTTACAATATTTTTGTAATTGAATCTAAAGGGGAAAATGTTAAAATTTGAGATATATCTAAACCCTCTATCCTCAACACTACTAAAAACATTCCCATAGAAAGTAAATGAAGGTTTTAACAAAATTAACCTAAGACGGATTAGGACATAAACTAATCTTGTTGTATGTGAAACCCATTTTATTTATTTCTTTAGCTATTAATATTCCTTTTATGCCATTATTGTTTTCATATGTCTTTTGCTTTGTCCATAATTACAAAACTAATTTTAATTTTTATTGGTAAGCTTCATAGGAATACATGTTCATCATGTGCAATATATCACCCCAACACTAGTAAGGGAGAATAAGTGAAAGTGGGACTTCCATCAAGGAGTTGATTAAGAGAGCCCCCTATGATAGCCTATCCAAGACTAGCTAGACAATTGTTTTTGTGAGTTTGGCAAAAATACGTCTTCATCATATCCAATATCTCACCCTCATGTGAGGGATTGAACACTTGACTTCTTTATTTTTCTAATGCAATAGTCGTGCCTTCTATTGAAAATATTCAAAGGGTAAAATTACATAAAATAAAACCAACTACAAGCTAAACCTTTTAGCCCTAGGTAGAAACATCATCAAAATACAAATCCACCACTAGGTCCCAAAGACCCAAACAATAGACTCGTAGAAACTCAAATCTTAAATAAACAATTTGTGAAAGGCATAAAGACTGAGACCCACCAACAAGTACAATAAAAGACCCGGACCCACCAACATGCACACTTCCCCCTGACCATTGATTCTCCTCACCTAATCCAATGGTAGAGGATAAGATCGCATGAACTAAAAGCACGAAGAGTTACCACGTGATAAATGACCTAGACCCACTAACATGGACGCTTATCCTTGACCATTCATTCTCCTCACCTGATCCAATAGTGGAGGATCATATCGCATGAGCCAAAAGCACAAATAATTACCACAAGATGAGGGTGGTATTCTCTCCCTAGCCTTGGGCACATGTTGCGCGGAGAGTGGAATCGCTCCCAACTCAGAAATACCTATCCCACCTTGAAGGGGATGTGATAAACCAGAGAGAGTCCCAAGCGTGCTATTGACACCAAAGGAGGTAATGCAGGGATTTTCAGTCTGCTGAGAAAGCTTAAACTCTGGCCCCTCGCACCATCCCTAATCCTCGGGTGCATGAACCAAAGGAAGATGAAAATCCATCTTTCGAGCCATTCATATGAGAAACACCGTCTACCGAGAAACTTCCACCTGCGACTTCTAGGTTTGCGCTTACTTGGGTTGAGGAGGGAGATAGAGACCTGCATCCCAAATGTGACATGACTCTTAAAGGAACACTTCATAATAAATCCAAATCAACTAGACCCCGTCTCTATGGCTTTATTTTGAAATAATGTTTAGTCCTCATCGGCTTGATCGAGAAAAAGCTCCCTCAATCTATTCTAAGGCATTTCTTGCCAACTCAACTTGACCCTACTTTTGGTACAAAGAATCTCTTGATTTGCTAGAATGCGTGCCAATTTATTTGTCGTCCTTCACACATGAATAAAACTTATGGTTCGTAAGCACAGAACGTGAAATTGAATCCTTTGAAAGACCTGAATTAGCCTCGAGTGTCTTGAAACTTTTTTTGACTCTATGCCATAGCAAATTCTCTTGACTGAGTTAATGATTAACTCAGAATCAGCTTCAATAATTATATTCTAGATATTATCCTGCATTAGGAATTATAAACCTTGCTCAAGTGCCACTAATTCAACCATATTGTTTGTAGCTATTCCCAAATGGTAGTGGAAAATAAAAAGGATGCAACCATTTTCATCCCTTAACACCCCTCCCAAACAAGCCATGCCTTGGTTGCCTTTGGAGGCCCCATCTATGTTGCATTTCAAAAAACCTTGAGGTGGCAGATGCCAATAATTTGGCTTATTGTCTAGTTTCATCACCTTCATGTCCATGCCCTATGGTATAAGTCCCTGCATACCCAAGTGAAGAAGTATCTCCATTTCAACCTTTGAATGTGGATTCTTTGGAACAGTTCACACTAAAGTATCTATCGTCTCCTTAATTTGTCTTAAGATTTGCTCAATAATGCATTGGGGGGAACATTTTTCATTTTGAATATTCTCTTGTTCCTTTCTTTCCACACATTCCATATTATGAAGCTTGTTTTAAATCCCAAGCTGAGCAAAGAAATTGATAATCAGAGAAGTTTTGTCTCCAGTTATTAAGGGTATTGATAATTCTTCCTTTCTCCCTGTTTGTCTATTGGAAAATTGTGGCAAAAGTATCCCACAACCTTGAGGTGAAAATGCAATTATCGAGAAGGTGCTCCATGCTTTCCTCTTGGGATTCATAGAGCTAGCATCTAGAAGGTCCCAGAACACCCCTCTTCTGAATGTTTTCACAAGCCAGAATTTTCTTATGATGTACCAGCCACATGAAGAGTTTTATTTTCATCCATCCTTGATACCTCCATAGGTTTTACCAAACCCTGTCTGGTACATTGGAATCGAGCTCTAGGATTATGCACTTTGCCTCCTTAAGATTGAAGGCAACTTCATTATTGTTGCCCCATCTAAGTGCATCATGCCCGTCTAAAACTAGAATTTTCCTTTGGTCCAACATTGTCAAAAGTGCATCAGCTTTTGCTATCAAGGGGCCATCAACCCTATATTCTATATTCTTCCATGTTCTCCATTAACCTTAACTATTGGTTTGATCCCAAAAACATTTTACTCTAAGTAACCCTTTGGTATGAGTTTCCTTCTTGAGGTCCAAAAAGTCCTCCCTTAATAATGTAGGTTCTTCATGCCATTTATCCTCCCAAAACAAAGCAAGTTCTCCCTCTCTAATTTCTGAGAAGCTATTTTTTTGCACTAAGCCTCTATTCTCCGACGATCTATTCAAGATGAAGGAGCCTTTTATGATACTAGTCATCTTTATGTGATCGTTATCTTGCCAAGTGCTGGCATCTTCTTCTTTCCAAATACTAGCCCACTTAGCCTTTGGATCTTTTACCCAACGCTACCATAATTTTTCCCATAAGACTTTTCTTAGTACTTTTGGATCATCAAATCCAAGATTTCCATGGTTTTTAGGTTTGCAAATCTTATCCGAGGCTACCAATGCACATTTCTTTCACTCCCCCCCCTTACCCCAAAGAAAGTCTCTTTCAATGATTCTAAATTGTTGCAAAACTCCTTTTGGAGCTGCAAAGGCTGAAAGCATGAAGACTGGGATTGATTGAAGTACAACATTTGTAAGAAAAGACCAACCTACCAAGTTTAAAGGTCTAATAGTGCATTTCCATATTTTATCCTGCATCTTATTAATCACCAGCTCCCAAATGCTCTTGTGCAAAAGTTTATTATTTAGAGGAACTCCCAAGTATTTGGAAGGAAGGACATCCCTTTGAAATCCCATAATTATGGAGATATTCCTCTAGATAGCGATATTAGTATTAAAGAAAAAAATCTTAGAATTGGAGAGATTTACCTCCATACCTGTAGCTATGGAAAAGTCACCCAATATTTGTTTATAAGCTAGTGCTTATTTAACCACGGGGATACCCTGCAACATAGTGTCATCAACAAATTGTTAACGGGTCAAGGCTTTCCCAGTCTCAGAGAGTTGAAGATCCTTGATGTTACCAACTTCTTCTGCATGCTTCATAGAGAGACCAAGTCCTTCCATCATGAGGATAAAGAGAATGGGAGAGAGCGGATATCCCTACCTGAGGGCTCTTGATGGAATAAAGTCTTGGAAGGAGAATCATTAACCAGAATTGAATAGCTAGAAGAAGTTACCACGGACATAACCCATCTTACCCAGTTATGGTCAAATCCAAAGGCTAGACGGACCTTCCTAATATAGGTCCAATTCAACTTATCATAAGCTTTGGCTAGGTCCAATTGCATAACCATTCCAACCTTCCTATTTCATAACAATGAATGCACCACCTCATGCATTTGAATGATGTTATTGAGAATTTGTCTACCCTCCACATAACCTGATTGCTCCACAGAAACTAGAGTAGGAAGAAGGGGTTTGAGTGTATTGGCAATAACTTTGGATATTATCTTGTACACCACATTGCACAAAGCTATGGGTCTAAACTTGTCTGGATTCTGAGCATTGTCTTGTTTGGGGATCAAGGAGATGAAGGAAGTATTGAGCACCTTCAAAATGGTTATGTTCATCTTGGACTCCTCCACTACATTGATAATATCTTGTTTAACAATGTTCGAGAAAGCTTTAAGGAAATCCACATTGAAACCATCCAGGCCTCGTGCTTACCATTCTGCATTTCTTTGATGACCTCACTAACCTCCTCTTCAGTCACTGGCCTATTGAGATTGAAATTATCCTCTCTTATTACTAGCCTACGTATATGCCTTGTTAAGTCCCTGATAAAATGAGCTCTGTCTCAAATGATCTCCTTTGCTATACCTCGGAAGTGCTGAACTAACACAGTTTCTATATCTTCATGGGTATTGAGTAGATGACCGTCAGTGTCCTTGATTGAAGATATTCTATTATGTGATCTATTCACCATGGTGGATGTGTGGAAAAATCTAGTGTTTCGTTCCCCTACTTTTAGCCATTGAACTCTAGATTTTTGTCTCCAAAATATTTCCTCTTGTTTACATAAGCTCTCCTAGTCTTGATGATTTTTGTTGACCTGACCATTTCTGACTCTATTAAAGGCATCCATGATAAGGGCTTGATTGAGTTCCTGCATTTTTTTTTCAAGAGCTTTTTTCGCTTCAAAAATATTTCCAAATACATTCTTGTTCCAATATTTGAGTTTGAGCTTCATGTGTTTTAGTCTTTTGTGTAGCTGAAACATTATTGTACCTTGAATATGCAGATCTCTCGTCCACCATTTTGTAATGTTGCTAATAAAATCTGGGTGGGTGAGCCAGGTATTCTCATATCTAAAAGATATGTTCATGTGGGTGCCAATGCCATGAACCTCAAGTTGTATAGGCCAATGGCTCGATCCTCCAAAGGGGAGAATTCTAACTATCATTTCCTTGTTGCTGAGCATAAGGTCCTTTGAAATTATGAATCTGTCTAAATTTTAGGCTACTTGAGACTCTCCTCCTTTCTTATCATTCCATGTAAAGATTCCATTACTCATATCAGTGTCAACTAGCTTCATATTGTGTATAAAAGTTTGGAAAGCTATAGAGTTTTTGCTTAAAGTTCTCATTCCCCTATTTTTCTCTAAAATTGATTTGATCATGTTTAACTCCCACCCATGATCCATGGTACTCCTACATGTCTATCTCTTAGTTCCACAAGAGAATCTAGAAACCTCAGTTTATCATCCGGCCTTTGTGTGCCATAATCATTTGTACCCAAATAAGTCTCCCTATCTCCCACAGGTTGAATAACCACTCATAAATAATTCCTAGATGCGTGAGCATCTATAATGCCTACCTCTTGGGGGTTCCAAAGAGTGAGTATGCCTCCTACTATCTTATCTACTTTGACTTCTAGAAACTCTTATTTATTGAGCCATTTGTTGTATATTTCTTTTCTTTTTTTAATGGAAAGTTTAGTTTCCTCGATAAAGATCATATCGAGAGCTTCTTGTTTCATTCTATTGCTAAGTATTCTTTGTTTTGTTTTACTACCTAGACCTCTGATATTGCAAGGCATGACCTCATTAAGAAATATTTGTAAAGAAGTAGCTGGTTATGTCTTTCATATTACCTAAATCTATCATCATCTTTTCACATTCCATCAGTAACTCATTCTGATTTTTTTTGCCTCTTTTCTTTCCTGGATTTCTAGGAGCTAATCTTGGTGTGGTTTTCATAGTTTTCACACCTTCATTTCCCTGCCTTTCATTGTTGCTTTTCCTTTCCATCCCTTTAGCCTGAGTTATCCATAGGAACAACTATTGTACTCTGTTGAACTCTTCTTGAGGTAGTGAGTCTACCCCTGCAATGGTCCCCTGTTTCAAGAACATTTCCACATCTAGGTTTTCTTTATCAAGAATATCCTAGAGTTCACGATCCTCCATTTCCACCTCACTCTCGATCATTTCTTGGTCCATTTAGGGGTTCTCCATCACTCAGCATAGTCTATTTTTGTTTATTAATATCCTGTGTTTGCCCACTATTTTCCTCTTTTTCCTTCTCCCCTTGGCTGCCTTCCATTACCTGATCTACCTTTGTTATCTCTACCTCTTCTTCTATTACTTGGAACCTGTTGAGACTCGCTTGTTTCCCTTTTGTTTGATGTTTCTTTGGCCCCCTTTTGCCCCCTTTTCATCTATATCCCACTTTGTGAATATTTTTAGTGTCTCTCATTGTCTTAGCTTTACTTACGTTCTCTATTTTACTCAGAGGGAAGTCTCTAAATAGGTGCCCATGCTCATGGCACCTGCGGCATCTCAAAGGAATATGCTCATAATCTACTATTTTCACCCATTCTTCATCCAAAACTTTCGAGATGACCTCACTCGGTAGAGACCGAGAGAGATCCATCTCCACAAATATTCGTGCGAAGGAAGTATATTTTCCCCTTCTAGTGGCCTCACATGCTTTAACAAAACACCCTAATTTGTTTCCTATTGCAGATAACAATTCAGTTTGCCAGTAATCAAGAGGTAGGGAATAAAGTCTTACCGAGACGAGGACCGAAGTGAAATTCTCTCACTCCGAGACAAAATTCATCATCTAAGGCCTCATGTGGAGGCCTACAGCTGCATAGAAATAGGGCCCTCCTTCAAACCCCATGTCTTTGTCCTCAATTTTTGTAAAGACCACACTAAAGAAACCCTTTGTTACAAGATGTAGGTCTATGCCTCCTTTTGGTTTCTAGTGGTATTTAATCCACACATGCAGTGCCTTTTCTGTGCGCCATAATCTCATGAATTTACAAATGATAGCATAGGTCCACATGTGGTCCCTCTGCTAGAGCACGATCATTTAAAGCTGCTGTGGGTGTGACCTCACCCTTGGGTTTACATGGCCCCTTTTGAGTTTTGTTTTCTTCTTCCTCTTTCTTTCGTGTCTTATTCCACATTTTCTTTTCTTCTACTGTCCTCCCTTGTTTTGGTTAAATCGTATTCCTCTTCAATGTTCCTTTTCCCTTCTCCTGTGTGGTAGTTTCTATTGGTTTCTTACGTGGGCTCGCCATGACCTCACTCTAGGAGGGAGTGGAACTCCGCGCTTTCTGCCCCTCTTACTTTATTCTTTGTCATTATCAATAATTGCAAGGATTTTTTCAATATGGACATGTCTTGGGATTGAACTCTTGACTTCACATCAAGTAATGCTCGCGCATTAACCTAGCACTCAATCACCTACAGAAATTCTTTAATATTGAAAATAATAATAAAATAATTTAAAAAATCAATACTTATATTTTTAAACTATATGGGATAATTTGAAAATATATAATATAAAATTAAATAATGTATTTAATCATTTCCAAATATATAATAATAAAATGCATAAAAAAAATAGAAATTAAGTAAGTTTTTTTTCTAGTTTTATTTAGGAATGTGATCAACTCATCGGATTATGATATGATCACTATGATAGTTTATTGATTAAACTTGTACTCTCTACACTTTATACATAATTTAAAAGAAAAATATACCTAGAAAATCTAAAACAATTGATGTGGACATAACTAAAAATGTTTCAATTCATGTAGTTGACAATTAATGTCATTATTTCCTTCATTTTTGGTTGACTTACTCACGGATAACTTGTTCAACTT